>OX579670.1:3931998-4177943 GCA_951230895.1 Carpatolechia fugitivella
TATAAACACAGCGACAGTACTCGTGAAACTGAACCACTTTTACCAAAGAACATGGGTTAAAATAAAAAAAAAATTACAAGTTGTTCAATAAGCAGAACTATTGTTCAGTATGGTGGTTTTTTTTCACGTTTCAACGCATGTTTCTTGGGATAAGTTGTTCAATTTCATGAGTACTGTCGCTGCGATTCGCGTTGGTACTTCAACTCTATATAAAGTGCTCATCTCTGGATGATCGATAAGACTTATAAGTGTACACAAACTGCATTTGGACTGCGTTTTAGCTGCACCATTGTAATCATCAGCGTTGGTGGTGTATTGGCTAGGACAGCTGCCTCCTGTACGGGAAACGTGGGTTTGAGCCCCACCATTCAAAGGTTGTGTGTGAAGTCGACCAATCCGCACTAAGGGCCATTTCCCTAATTCATAGTAGGCTCGAGCCTTTCGGTGGAGACCTAGTGAGCTGTTGATGATGTTCTGACCATCAGGTGATTCAGCCTACAATGGCCTCGATTCGGGATGTCACGCTCTAATCCTTAATTTAAGTTAGTCCGTCCTTTTTGCCTTTTAAAGATTGATAAGGAACAGGAGATGGCCATCCTAATATTAGAGCTGTCAAACATCGAATTTGAACCTTACGGCCGTGTCAATTGCACAATTTTAGAGAGCAATTAAAACATGCGACTTAAAAATTTCTTAAACTGACAGCTATGCCCTTATTTTAGGTTATCATTCGTTCAAATGAATATCATTCGTTCATCACCTCTCTTTCATTGGACATAAAAAACTAAAAGAATTGCTGGATTTTAAAATTAGAATTAGAGCATGCCATCCCGAATCGAGGCCAATGTCCTAACCAAATTGGGCTATTTAAGAATATTTTTGTCTAACCACGATTTGAATCTCCGTATGAGAGCCGCGTACGCATAGAATTATTATGCATAAATTTAGCTGCACTGGCATAAGATGGACATCATTTGATTAAATTGATGGAGCATGGTTTACTTTACAACAGCGCTCGTGCAAAGCGACACTTCGCAAGTTTGTTGCAGAAAATACAGCATAATACAGAACATGTCATTAAAAAAATGTAGTGAACATCACAGATGTGTTTTGAAACACGTGAAGGCATCTTATTAGCTTTTTATTACAGTGTTCCGAGATAAACTACAAATAGATAATAGTACTTACTTAGTAACTCTGACTCTCAACCAGGAGGCGCCACCGGCTCAATCAATTCTTCTTCTTCTTCTTAGCGAGTCGATGTCAAGTCGAATTTTATAAAGTTGTAGTCCAGAATGTGGCCACTTGGACTGCGGATTATGTGGCGTCCATTAGGTGGCAGGGCACGCAGGACATGATGTCAGGTGGGCCAACGTCGGTACTTAAATTAGGCTCAATCACTAATAGTGAACGTGCCAACCATGAACAAGCTTTCCTTGTCCTTGGTATTTGTTATTGTAATTTTTTTTTTGTTTTTTCGAACAAAATATTTTTATTTTTATTTTGATTAATTCCCACCACTTATTATGTTTTTAAATTTGGAATTCATGAAAACATAGAGAGGAAACAAGCATTTATGTGAAAAAAATTAAGCTAGTGTTTGGGGTCGAACAACCCGCTATGGGCTAGTGTGGTCGATTGCGGTTTGAATATGGGACGTAATGAACTGCAAATAACTAGAGTAAATAAATAAATAAATATGTGGGGACATCTTCACACACGGCCATCTGTTCCCAAACTAAGCAGAGCTTGTACTATGGGTACCAGACAGCTGATATACATTACATAAATATATATAAAAACATACTTATGTAGATAAACAACAACCAGACACAAGGCAAACACAAGTGCTCATCACACGAATGCTACAGAGCCGTCAACATATAACTAAAATATTAAAATCAACCACGTTCTAAAAGACACTTTATCGACACGAAGCGTTGAAATATTTGAACCTTTTTTGTATTCAAGTCCTTTGTCGATGAAAAACCTTTTACAGGGATTGATTGCAATCATCGAATTGAAGGGCCTTAGGGAAAGTTCCACGATTCGTTCGAGCTTGTGCCCTTTGAAATAAAAGGTAAGGTAGGCTTTGTCTTTTCTTGGCTAATCATCATTTGGCATCTAAACGTGATTATTACATTTCGTGGTCTCCAAATTAAATACTCTTTCTGTCAAACAATATTTAAGCAAGGCTCTATTTATGCTGGATATTGTTTAAATTAAACAAAAATGTATTATAAACAAGCATACACATAAAATAAATATAATTATTATATTTTGTCTCTTTTTAGAATGATATGATGGGGATACACTTAAGTAATAAACGCAAGCCTTGTCTTTTCTTGCAGAGCGCCTTGAACACCTTCCTGCCCACCACGTAGCGTTGATCAAAGTCAAAGTCAAAGTCAAAATAATTTATTTCCATAGGATGTTATTACATAATTTAGATCCGTCATTACATTTTTTGAGTGAGTTCACTAACTCTTTCTCTGTTTCTCTCTTTCTCTCGATTCTTTTGAGAACTTGTTTCGCGATGCCGAAACTCACCTACGTGGCAAGAACGGCGCCTTCCTGGACTTGCCCTGATGAAGTTTTGGTTTTCGACAGCGTTTTGAGATCCACCCTGGAGAAAGTGCGGTTGGATGACCCCCAGTGGCTTCAGGCCAGTCTGCCGGTCCGGCATGGAGGCCTGGGTATACGCCGTCTAAAGGAGTCAGGTCCGATCGCGTTCTTGGCTTCCTCCCATGGGGTGCTGGATCTCGTCACTCGCCTTATTCCTTCTGTAGGTGCCCAGGTCCGCATCCCCTATTCTGAGCAGGCCTTGGACGCATGGAGGGTGTCGTGTCCTGATGGTGATCTGCCCTCTATGCTGGACAGGCAAAGGGCTTGGGATGAACTGTCTTCTAGACGGTTCCTAAGGGAACTTTTGGACGGAGCTGCTGGAGCCAATCTTGCCCGCCTGCAGGCTGCCGCTGCTCCTGAGTCAGGTGTCTGGCTTCACACCTTGCCATCCCCGTATATGGGCACGTTGCTGGACAATGATTCGTTGAGGGTTGCGGCAGCGCTCAGGTTGGGTTGTGATGTTTGCGAGCCTCACCGGTGTGTTTGTGGTAGTATGGTGGAGGCTAATGGCCATCACGGCCTCAGTAGCGCGCGCTGTGCGGGCAGGCTATCCCGTCACCATGCTATCAACGACATCATCAGGCGGGCGATGGTATCAGCGGGATTACCGTGCGTTTTGGAGCCCCCAGAACTTAGCCGCTCGGACGGTAAAAGGCCCGACGGTCTTACGCAGATTCCGTGGGCACGAGGACGTTGCCTTATTTGGGACGCCACTTGCGTATGTACGTATGCGGCGTCACATTTAAGGGGTACCCAGCAGGCAGCCGGAGCAGCGGCCGAGTCCGCAGCAGGCCTTAAACGTGCCAAGTACTCTAATCTGGAGTCTGCGTACGATTTCGTCCCGGTGGCTTTCGAAACCGCGGGTACGTGGGGCTCCGACGCGAAGGAGCTGGTGCGCAGCATGGGTCAGCGCTTGAGGGACCAGGGGTCAGATCCCCGCGCGGGCTTTTTCCTTGCTCAGAGGATCTCTCTTGCTGTGCAGAGAGGAAACGCTGCCAGTGTTGTGGGCACATTTGGGCGGGGGGCGTTGCTGGACTTTTTGTTTAGTTTTAAGTAGTTTTAAGTTGACTTGAATTTTATAATTTGTAATTTGTATTATTATATATTTTTAGACATTATAAATAAATAAAAAAAATAGTAATAAATAAGTTTAAACATATTTTTTACCTAATAAATACTAGTACCTAATAAGTTTTAATAATTAGTTTTAAAATTGTGATAGTAACCTATCAAATATTTGCAAACCGACTCTGTTCGGTTGAATACATTTGTTCATATGTTACTGTAAGACTTTTGTATACCTACCTACATGTATTCTTGTGAATAAATATATTATCTTATGTTATCTTATCAGAATACATTGATAAATTGCTTTTTTTAAACTATTGTAAATTTACCTATTAGTGCTTAAAAAACCAAACTGATGAAGTAAGTTAAAAATAAGCTAAAAAAGAAAGGAGAAAAGAAAGATTGTTATTTAATTTTTAGTTCCTAAAATATAATAATGTTACTAGTAGTTTTCAGGCTGCCTCTATTTTTTATAGGCAAATGATACGCGAGATATTTTCTAAGTTAATATAGTAAAAAACTTTTTAAAATATTTTTTTTGCCAAAGAGCAACCTAGTAAGATAAAAAAAAAAAAAACATTATCCTCATTTATTTTGTCAACATGCAACTGTGACAGCTCTGAAAAAAAGGACATGTCCTAATTTTGTATCAATGATAAATTATATCAAACTTCATGCCCACAATGATGTGAAGAAGGAAAAAGATGGCTTCTTTTCTGCGATTATCATTGCGATTTGGGTCAGACACACTAGCTCAATTGGTTCAGCCAACACACGCCAAGTAGCACTCGTCCCGAATTTCCGGATCGAAGACGTGACGCCCGAAACGTATCAAGTTAATCCTATAAGAGAATTAGATGAAAACTCCATCTACTTGTGATCTAACATTTTCTTTGGAGTATTGTTACTAGTTTTTTGTTATAGAAGCATAATGAGTATTACGCGAAGTTTATCTGTTGATTATTTTATATAAATTTTCGCATCCTTACTCTTGCGATAATTTCTTATTATGGAATACGTCCCCACCAAGAGGCTTAAGCCTACTATAAGTCTAGTGCGGGTTTCTTGACTTGACACATAACCTTTCGAATTTCTACGTATTTCTTCTTACGTGTGCGTGCAGGTTTTCTTACGAAGTTATCTTTCAACGTAAGAGCGTCAAATAAACTCGAATAATGAAATAAAAATTTGAGTTTCATCGCATCGCATCGAAATAAATTTAATTTGATTCATGTTTCAATTTTACAGCCAGACAGTAAAATTATAAGATTTGGTACGCTGTATAGTATATATAGCAATATATAGCTGTATATAGCAATAAAGTGAAAGCAGAGAAGGCGCGGTGCACTGCATACATCTTTGATCATTGTCCTTTACTGCAAGTGAATATTTTATTTTTCAAAAGAAAACGTCATTAACTTTCACTCGCACAACCTTCTAGTAGTTATTAAAACGATACTCGTTCAAAAACAAAAATCTTTTTAATAAACTTATTGCAATTCTGCGTCGACAAGTCAGGAGAGAGCCTTAAGAGGATTGTGAAGCTGTAAATTCTCATACAAAAAGCGATAACGTTTTTCACCCCTTAAAAATTGATAAATTTTAATAATTTTTGGATATTTTGTAGATATAATATAATACTAGGCTTGTACGTTTTTAAATAAATATTGCTTACTATAAAAGTTACTAGCAGCTAAATATCCCATTTTTTTACTTATAAGTCAAAGTCAAAGTCAAAGTCAAGTTATTAAAAAAGAAAAACGTACAAGCGTAGATTAAGGTGAATCAAATGAGAGAATTGTTTTATTCCCGTTATCGCCCGAAACAATATTTAAAATGAAATAGAATAGTGAAATATATAGTAGTAAAAATTATATTAGTAAAAATATATAATTAATAGTATAATAAATATAGAATTATTTAATAAATAATATAATTAAAATTGAATAAAGTGAAATAGATAGCATTTTTGAAAATACCAACTCGCGCCGCGTATCGGCACTTCATAATCCTCGGAAGGTACGATAGTGGCAGAAATAAGTCCGGGGGTAAATTGATATAAATTGAAGCAAACAAATTACCCCGGCAGCCTGCAGTAACGAGATCCGGATGCTGGGGGAATATCGCACTGATTCAATTTGGGGTAAATTGGAATAAGTCAATCTGCAAAAAAGTTTAAAGTTGCTAGTCGAGTATGATGAGTTGCATCTGAAAAAAAAACCTTGAAAACTGGATAACATAGAATATGCCTTATTGCACACAAAATTTTTATTACAGAGTGTTCAGACAAGCAGCCTTATTTCTAGAAGCAATTTCTTCGAAGCATCCGTAGAGAATAATTGATATGAATGAAAGTCTTTATGTAGTCAATCTATAATACATATACATATTCTAAAATCGATTGTCTGTTTGTCTGTATTTTATTGTTTAGCGGCTACCGAACTCAAGATAATTAACATTCAAGCTCGAATATAACATACCTATATACGAGTACATTGTTATCTACCTCTGAGAAGCTGGTATGTGGTTAAAAGCTGGTATGTGGATTGATACCACATCTTCTTCTAACCATTTTGCCAAGTCTAGTTTTCGTGCTTGAGATAAACTGCTCTGCAGTTCTGCACACCGCTGTATTTATGTATTTTAATCAGACACAATAAATAACTAGTAAATTAATAAGTTTTAATTAAACGCAAGCTATTTAACTGCTAAGGAGTATATACTGACCAAGCTAAATTCAAAGTTTTGAGTCCGTGCTACTAGCCGTTGAGGAGTCCTTCATGAGGAGATAAATAAAATAAAATAAAATGTATTTTATTTCAGGCAATAAAACATTAAAACCTTTGGCCTAATGCAGCCCATATTCAAATGCATGTCACAATAATAATAATAATAATTCTGTTTCCAGAAACCGAGGCTTTCATGCTAGCTATACAAGACCAAGTAATTTCAACCAAAAACTATAGGAAACACATCACAAAAGAACTAGACAGACAGACAGACCTTTGTAGACATTGCAATAGTGCATCGGAAACGATACAGCATATAACAGGAGCATGTAAAAATTTAGTACAGACCGACTATAAACACCGACACGATCAAGTTGCTGCTATAGTTCATCAATACCTTGCACATTCATTTAAATTAATAGAAAAATCTCAACCTTACTACAAATATAAACCGGCAATAGTATTAGAAGACAGCAAAATCAAAATGTATTGGGACAGGACGATACTGACTGATAAAACAATACATTTCAATAGACCAGACATCACGATTCACGATAAACAGAGTAGCTTACATAATTGATATAGCCATCCCAAATACACATAACATTCAATCCACCGTCACCGAAAAGCTTACCAAGTATCGAGATCTAGCCATTGAGATACAAACTCAATGGAAAGTCAGTACTGTTCATATAGTCCCCATAGTTCTCTCGTCCACCGGAGTCGTACCTAAAACACTAAAAAGAAGCCTAAAAACCATCAATATCCCCGAAAAAATTATAAATTCTCTGCAAAAAGCCGTGATCTTGAACACCTGCCGCATTGTAAGGAAATTCCTTACAACTTCTGTCATCACAGCCCCGTCATCAGACCCTATCACACTTGGCTAAGGCCCGTGTGGTAGGGAATTACCTCTGTAAGGAGAGAAAAAACAACAATAATAATAATAATAAATAAAAATTCAGCTATTATGCCTATCTGCTCCACAATTGAAACACTGGGGCATTTATCGCCTGCCAGTGTCTTATAAAAGGTCCGTCCGACCTGCTGGCGACAATGAGGAGGCTGTTGCTGCTGGCCCGCACCCTGCTCGCTATCACGGTGGCCCTCTTGCGCATGGTGGCATAAAAGCAGTCCACGCTTACTGATGCGAACATCCCCGATGCGCTGCAGAAGCGGGGCAGCCGCAACAGCGCCCTCATTGCATTATTATATTGTACGCGGAAAGCGTTGTAGGATTTCTGCGTGTATGATAGCCACAGGTTGCTCGTATAAAAAGTTGTACAATAGGCTCGGAACAATGTAATTTTAACTTCCTTCGAGCTACGAGCAAACCTGCGTGATATCATGTTCGCCCTTACCGACAACGCCCTCCTTTCTCGCTCAATATCAGCGTCGTCCTTTAGGTCGGTTGTCACAATATGACCTAGGTATTTAAAAGTATATACCCGCCTTAAGGGCACGCCGTACAGCCTGACTGGAGGGATCTCTGCCGGACATTTCGACCCTGCCTTGAAAACCATCAGCTTGCTTTTTTTGACGTTGTATTTAAGGCCATGACTATGAGCATACGTTTTGCACAGGCTAATGAGTTCTCTAAGGCTGCCTATCGACGCGCTCAGCAGCACCATATCATCCGCATAGCTGATGTTGTTAAAGCAAACATCATCAACATGGCATCCCACATGAAAGCTGCTGAGCGCAACAACAAGTTCGTTGATGTACAGGTTGAAAAGCGTAGGCGATAATCCTAGCTGCATCCTCAGTACATTTTTATCATTTTAGTGTCATTGAACAATACTTAAGCATGCAAAATTTCAAAGTCGTAAGTTGAGACGAACACGCCATACATACAAACAAACATAGCAAGTTAAATAAAAGCTTGAAACATTTAAAAAAATAAAAAAATAATTTATTACGTATTTTGTTAACAGACATAGTCTATTTTGCCGCGCTCTTTGTGCACTGTGCTCTTTGTACAAAATATCCTTTGTGTTGTATTAAATATCCTTTGTATTGTAAACGGGGCATAATATTTGTTATTGTAATTGGAAAGCCTTGCCCTGGGCGGCTTACGTAAAAGCCCGTTTGTTTATCAAAAACAGCCCGCCAAAGAAAGCCAGGCCGAGATTGGTTTCTATGTTAGTGCTAAATTAACCATTGTTTGTAGTGTATAAGAAGCAAATAAGAAGCCTTAGTCTTGGGAGTGATACTGCCTATGCGCAGAAAGTTCGGTTGAGTTTCAAATTCTGGTTGCCTTTTTTGAACAAAGTTGTCTATCATCAAATTATTATTCACACTAAATATAATTATTACCTATACATAAATGTGAAAATATATTTGGATGTTTGGATATTTGTTCCGCTTTTACGCCTAAACTACTCGACGGATTCGAATGAAATTTGGAATAGAGATAGTTTGTACCCTGGATTAACACATAGGATACTTTTTATCGAGAAAAATCGTATTTCCACGGGAAAATCTTGTATAACGCGAGCGTAGCCGTGGGCGGACCGCTAGTAATAGTAATAAATATTTTAGTGTTCCAAAGATTGCAAAAATACTTTACAACTTTATACCAATACGGATGTATTATACAAGGTCATATTTCATAGTTATGGGATAATTCTGCAGGATATTTTTAAAACAATGACCCAAAATTGAACCAATAGAAATCCAGATAAATATACTTTTTTTTAATATTATTTAAGGAGGCAAACGAGCGGACGAGCCACAGTGGTGGTAAGTGGTCATCGTCGCCCATACACATTCGCAACACCAGGGGGGTTGCCAACGCGTTGCCAGCCTTTGAGAGCCACTTTTAAGATAACGTTTATTTAAGACCCTTTTGTTTTGAACCAATTATGTTCTTTGTTTGTTTTGTCCTTGATTTTAAAGTAGTTGTATCTTTTAATCTAAAATTCAAATCATCCTGTTCTTTTTTATTTAATTTCAAATTAAAGCAGTTGGTAAACAAATTATATTTTGAAAGTACAATTTTCTAATTGAAATTTTTCCTTATTTTAAGCCAAGAGTTTGTATACTCTACCTACAAAAAGAAACAACTGAAAATTTATCTCCAGAAGAGAATATTAATATATTTCTAAGTCAATGATAAGAACAAGACTAAAATCAATTTTAGAATTAACGATTACTGAATTTAAATTATTTTTAACGATAGATATGACCTTCTCTACCTATAATTATGTTAGCGTGAATAACAGAAGAAAACAAAGGAAACGTAACTAAGAACGCCCATAAAAGAAGATTTTCTGAGAACTCTGTTAATAACCTAAAGAAAATTAAAACCAATTATGTGAAGTGCTGAATGGAATCGAATCTCAGCAGTTCGTAGAAAACGAACTTATCCAATCACGAGACAGAGGAAAATGGTCGACTTTAACTGCTTGAAATACCGATGAATTTGTAACTAATGTCTGAACTATTCTATGCTGACACAAGCACCTGAATTGGAACTGACAAACTAGCCATGTTAGTGGCCTTTGGCGACTCTATAACTCTGACACTAGGGTTTGTGAGGTCGGTTGTCGACTTTACAGCCCACACGATGAAGAAGAAGAAAATGGGATCTGAAGCAATTGCCGTGGCCGAAATCGGTCAGGAGCTCATCATCATCATCATCTTCTTCATTTTCAATTTAAGAGCCTTGTTCTTGTCTGTATGTAACCCTCATTCTTCTCTGTTTAATGCCAGCGATTTCACGTTTAGATACGACGACACCACATTGTCTTTTTTTTACTTTATGGGAACTTGGATCTGCACGGCGCGGCTGCCCGGCGTCAAATGCGCAGCGCGCGAACCGCGCTTCGATTTATATTTATGGTATGCGAGAGGGACAGCATTGGTTTTGTATGAGCGAGATAGCATTTCAGTTTTGTATAAATATGAGACAGCCATTGTAAAATAAATTCATTCTGAACTCGATCGTGTCGTTTTGATTAGAACACGCAATTATCACACTAATCTACCAAGTTGCGACGCTACAACTTGTTCGTAAAATTTCACCTTGATTTTCCTCTTCCTCTCTTCTTTTCCAGTTTTCCTTTCATGATGTTCATGTTTCACCTCCTGCTTTCGATTGTTTTCAGCAAATTTCTGTTCTTTCCAACTAACTCCAAAACCTCTAAGTTATTTTTTTTTCCGTCCAGCTGATTCTTTCTATTCTTCTCCAACACCTAACGCTTTTAATCTTTCTCTGTCCCTTTAGGTCGTCATCATCATCACTAAACATTGATTTACAACATTCACCAAAGCAAAACGACTTTCAAGCAAATGACTTTAGATCGGTTAACGCAGGCGCAGAACGAAGTTCACATAAAAAAATATAAGAGCAATACCAAAGAATGTTCAATGTGTGAGTTTAATCTGTGTTCAATAATTCGTTTCAAAACTCCATCCAATTTATCTGCCCGACCATGCGAATATAACGTTGACTTTATTGCTGATTCATTTTTTCTGATAATCAGCCATCAAAAACGTTAGCAACCTTTTTAGAATGTATAAAATAAAAAAAAACTATAATTTTGTGTTTTTTTGAACAGGGGGCCATTTCACGAAGCTACAAGTTACAAACAAGTACAATTCAACGTACATTGCGTAGACGATTAGACAAAACAATAAAGGCTTACAGTTAAGGCGAATAGGCTACGCAATGTACATCAAATTGTAGCTTGTGCAGCATTACTGCAGGTTTTTTTAATAACCTTTTTGGTATGGCTCTTTTTTCTTTTGGCCGGTTTTTTATGTCACATTTTCAAATTTAAAATTTTGTTAGTTTGACCTTTTTCTAAATTGTTTATTGTTCTACGAAGTGTCATCTATTTTTTTCTTGGATCGATCTCCAAAACGTGAGTCGCTTTGTTAGAAAATTTTCAATCGGATTTTGCCCGGGAACATTCCCGTATGGTGCGATAAGCCTTGGGACAGGCTCCTACTTTAACCTACTTTTACGTTGGCCGGGTAAGTCTTGTGCTGTCTTCCTCCTGGTTTTTATCGACGTACTTTTCTCTTTCCGTGTCTTGGTCGGATGGCGATTATTTCCTTGTACATCTTTACAGTGTATTTCCGGTCTCTGCGGCACACACACGAGGGTCCCTCCGTGCCTTTCTCGTTCTCTCGCCGTGGTTCCGGACCCCTGAGGCCACCGGGCGTTGGACGTGCCTGGACCCCTGCGTTGTGTGCGCCCGCGCCCGTGCCAGCTGAGTGCCGCAGACCCGCGCACCGGCGTCCCCCCTGGGATACTGCCCATCATTTTTTAGCCGTTTTTTGTATCTGTTTTGTAATTTTGTATGCGGATTTTGCCAAATTTAAATTCTTTTTCCAAATTCTAAAAAGGCCCTTTAGGTTTCTCTGGCCCTCTTTTTTTGGTTCCCGTTTGGCTATACTCTCCCGGGGTACTCCGCGGTTTTGGTACACCTTCCTGCATCGATACACCACAACACAACACCAGTTCAGCGACACGATATCGACGGAGTCCCCTCAGGACTCGACTCTCGGCTCTTGCTTGGCAATTTCTAGGCCTTTTTAAATTTATATTATACCGTTCGGACAAATTCAACCAACTCTTTCTCTGTTCACCTAAATTTCACGTTTCGCCTGTGGTCGTCGACCACAGGCTAGCTAGTTTTCTTTTTAAACGCTACAAATGGCGCCCGTAACAAATTAAATTTAATTCATTTCGTTTTGTTGGAGAAGGGTGACCGATTTCCGGTCTTCCTCTAATTTATTTTCCCCCTTTTATTATTAATTTATTTATTTTATATTAATATTAATTTTATATTAATTTATTTTTTCCAAATTAGATTAAATGATGGATCCTACATTTGAAGCTCCCATTACTGGGACGCCGCAATCGCGTACGTCCAATCCCTTTCTGACCCCTTACCCGCGTGTTTTAAATCCCGGTGCGGAACACTTTGAAGCCGCGTCTTCTCCCCACGCATCCCACCAAGCCTCGGATTCTTTCCCTTCCGTCCATAACCCCAGCACACCTGCTCGCGCGTGGTCTTACCCGCCAGGCAAGACGGAGTCTCTCTCCAAATGGAACATCACGTTCTCAGGAGATACCTGTGTTCGGGAATTTTTCTCCCGCGTCCAAGAGGAGGGTCTTGCTCGTGGAGTCAGTCCTTCGTACGTAGTACTTCGGTTCCATGAATTACTTGATGGAAGCGCGCTTAAGTATTTTCGTGCGATACGTGGACCGAATCTCACTTTCCGTGATCTGAGAGGAGCCTTTTTGAGGACCTTTGATGTCGCCGACTACGATTTCAAGGTTGAACGCCAGCTCAGGGCTCTTAAGCAGAGGTGCGATCAATCGGTCGTTGATTACGTTATCCAGTTACGTGATTTGAACGCAAAACTCCGTTCCCCAATCAACGAGGAGGATTTTCTTACGATTGTTAAGTACGGTTTGCACGTTCGTTACCACCCATGCCTTGCTACCAACATCATCAAGGACGTGGACTCGCTTCTTGAGGTTGCTAAAAACTTCGAAACCTACCAGGAATCTGTAGCGGCTCCGATCTGTGTGGCTCCTGTGAACGTAGCTCCCCCTAACGCTACCACCCCGCCGGTTTGTTTTAAGTGTAATCTTTCAGGCCACGACTATAGAGGTTGTCCTAACGTCCCCGGCCTAATTTGCTTCAAGTGTAAACTTGAGGGTCATGTGACGCGAGATTGTCCTCGCTGTAACCCTGGTCGCTCCCAAAAAGAACTAAACTGTAGGGTCGGCAAAGATATCCCAGCTGTGTCGCCCCTTGTTCTTGATAAATCTACTGACAACCGTCTGTTTATTGAAATCTTTGTTGCTGGAACAACCGTCAAGGCTTTACTTGATTCCGGTGCTCAGACGTCTCTTATCGACTCAGCGTTATTGAAGAGTTTGGGCCTTGATTATTGCAGATCGATCCGGCCTCCTGTGGTTTCTGCAGACAATTCTCCCATTCGGATACTTGGCGGAGTTGATGTCCCGATTTTATTTGATGGGAAATCTGTTGCTCATCCATGTCTTGTTGGTACTGGTCTCCCTACTCAATTTATTCTTGGTATCGAGTTTTGGAACGCTTTCGGGTTAACTTCAATTATTAGCCGGAGGTTTAAAGGTAAGCGGTCCGGGAAGCTCTTCCTTCCAGGTTCTGGTGTGGGCCACAAACCATCTTCTAGAAGATGTGAGTTCCCAAGGAATCTAGCCGAGGTCAGGTATATCCACCCTCGTGCTGTTCTCACAGATGACCAGGAACGTCGTCTCCAATTCGCTATTACGGAATTTGAGGAGATCTCTTCAGACAAGATTGGTCTTGGCTGTACATCTTGGCTTTCCCACAAGATTGAGACTGTTGGACCCCCTATCAGACAACGATATTACCCGCTCTCCCCGGTAAAGCTCAAGGTTTTAAACGAGGAGATCGATAAGATGCTCGAGATGGGTGTCATTCGTCCGTCACGTTCGAGCTGGGCGTCACCGGTAGTAATGATCACCAAGCCCGATGGCAGTATTAGATTTTGTGTAGACAGCCGAAAGCTCAATAGCGTGACTATACGTGATTCCTATCCCCTCCCTCGTATTCAGGATATCTTAGACAATCTACGCGGCGCGAAGTTTATGACCTCTTTAGATTTCCGTAGCGCTTTCTGGCAGATTCCTTTAGCCGACAAGGCTTCCTGTGAGAAGACTGCATTCATCGTTCCTCAACGTGGTTTATTCGAATTCGTCCGTATGCCTTTTGGTTTGACTAACGCGGCTTCCGAAATGCAGCGGCTTACGGATAGGATTGTCAACTTTGAATTCACGGCCGAGTCTGACGACTTCGTTTTCGGGTACGTTGATGACCTTATTTTAGTGTCACGTGATTTCGATAGCCATATCAAGCTCATCGCCAAGGTTCGTGATCGCCTCAGGGAGGCAGGCTTATCTGTCAACCTGAAGAAGTGCGAGTTTTGCAAGTCCGAGTTAAAGTACCTCGGCTATATCGTAAATGAAAAAGGGCTACAGACCGACCCTAAGAAATTAGATGCCATTAGTAATTATCCAGCTCCTACTACCGCTAAATCTTTGAGAGCTTTTCTTGGTATGTGCTCCTACTACCGAAGTTTTGTTGACAATTTTTCCTCAATCATCGCACCCTTAACAGCCCTCATCGGAAAGAGGAAAGGAAGAGATCCTATTGATTGGAATGACGATGCAAACCACGCTTTTGAACAACTTAAGAAGGTCCTCATAGATTCTCCTGTCATGGCTTGTCCCGATTTCTCCAAACCATTTAGCCTACATTGCGACGCAAGTCAGGTTGGTCTTGGTTCCGTTCTCGTTCAAGAGTTTGACGGTGAAGAACATCCAGTTGCGTATTTTTCACGCCTTTTCTCCCGTGCCGAACGGAACTACAGTACCACTGAACGCGAACTTCTTGCTGTTCTCGATTCTGTTAAGCATTTTCGCGGCTACCTTGATGGCGTCAAATTTAAAATCGTAACCGACCACATCGCTTTAAAGTGGCTACTAACTCTCGATAATCCTACCGGGCGTTTAGCGCGCTGGTCGACTATTCTTTCCCAGTACGATTTTGAAATTGAACATCGTAAGGGGGCCCAGAATGTCGTGCCTGATGCTTTGTCGCGACCTCCTCAGGTAGCGTTGGTTTCTTTCGAACGCGGACTGATTCCTACCGGCAACCCGTGGTATGAGAAAGTTTTCCAGGGAGTTACCAATACTCCACACTTGTTTCCCTCCTTCGTTTTGCACGAAGGTACGTTGTACCGATCAGTTTCTGTTGACAACCCTTTGTCCGACAATCCCTGGCGCTTAGTTTTACCCGCCTCTAAAACTCGGGAGGCTATTAACGAGATCCACCATTCTTTTCCCAATGTCCATTCTGGGGTGCTAAAAACATACCTTAAGGCTCGAGAGATTTATTATTGGCCCAATATGTATCGGGATATTACTTCTTGCCTTTCGCAATGTCTTGTTTGTAAGGCCTTCAAGATTTCTAACGCACGTCCACGTGGTCAGCAGCTCTACCCAAGGTCTGTCACGTCACCTATGGATTTACTCTCGCTAGATCTGGTTGGTCCACTCCCTGTTGCCTATTATGGCTATCGTTATATTTTCTCGATGGTCGACGTTTTTTCAAAATTTGTTTGGTTAGTTCCCTTGAAAACCGCTGACGCCAGATCTATCTGCTCAGCGGTAGAGTCCGAAGTGATTATGAGGTATGGTTCCCCTCTTGGCGTTTTGTGTGACAACGCGACGGTTTTTCGCAGTTCACAGTTCGCAGATTTTCTCAGGTCGTATGATATTCCTTCACCATGTTTCACACCCTATTATTCACCCCAAGCTAACGTGGTAGAACGTTATAACCAGACCGTCATTACTACCCTTAGTATTCTTGTGGGGAACGACAAGCGAAGCTGGGCCAAACACTTACCCAAAGTTGCCTTATACTTGAATTCGTGTGTTAATCTGGCTACCACTTACACCCCAAATTTCCTTATGTATGGAAGAGAAGTGGACGCCGGGCGTCGTCCACGAGTAGCCGAAACTGTGAGCCCGGAGTTGGCTGACAGTCGTGGTAATCGTGCGACGAGTCTCAGGTCCCTTCAAGACATTTATGCTAAGGTGGCAGACGCTTTGACACTCGCTTTTCAACGTAACGCAGGTTATTATAATCAATCGCGGAATCCTATCAGATTTGAACCTGGGCAACGTGTTTGGCGCAGAAATTTTCAAAGAGGCACTCAGGACGTTGACCGTGGTGGTAAGTTTGCCCCACGGTTTATCCCCTGTAGAGTCATACGCCGTGTTTCTCCGCAAGTATACTTATTGGCGGATTGTGATTCCCCGCACGAGGGTTCATATCATGTAAAGGATATTTTGAAATAGACCCTCTTTTCCATGTTCCCCTGGAACATTATTTTTCTAAATTCTAAAAGCCTTCAGGCAAACGTGCACCAACTTTTCTTCTCACCATTTGGCTTAAATTCACCTTTTGGCATCCTTTTTCTTTTGAATGTCACTAAGTTTACTACTTCATACGCCTTTTTTGTGTTATTGTGTGTGTGTGTATGTCTGGCCAGATTGATGTTATATCTTAGTGTTAGTTTGTAGGTATTTAGGTTATACGGAATTGACGCAACCAACATGTGGTCAGGTTTTCGAGCTGCCATAGGCCTCTGACCTGGCCCATGTTGCGTCATTCCGCTAGGATTGAGCCGGGGCAAAATTTTTGTCCCAAAGCGCGCTTTTTTTGTCGCGGAAGGACGGTGACCGCTGCTTTGCGCAGTCGGCCTATTATGGCCATCGTCGGATCCTTTTTTATTTTTTTGACAGGGTCGAGTTCGAACCCCGACCTCGCCTTTGACGGCGTTGGTTGCCTACCAACTGCGCCGTCGAGCCCTTTTTCCGAGCCGATCCGAGTGTTTCCGATGTTCGTCGGCGTCTGACGTGTTTCGGGATGAACACGATGACGTGGGCGAGCGTCGGCCCTCGTTTGATAGCTCTTTGTTTACAAGTCGTCTGTCAGTTTTCGCGCACGGTCGATTTGAAGTTTTTCTTCTCTTGCCGCCGATTACGGGCGTAACTGACAGTTTCGACTTGCAAACTTTTTACCAGTAGTTCAAAAACTACTTGTTGATATTTTGTATAGTTTTTTAGTTTTAGCATTTAGGTGTGTAAATAATATCGTTTGTAGGCGCGCTTATGTTTTAAAACTTAGTGACATTCCAACATTCCGATATTCCGACATATCCTAATTTCCAAATTTCCCTTTCTATCCTTTACGTATCATACATTTTCCTCCTGGCTCAGGGATACCACTTCATCGGTGTTTCCTTCGGTTGTCTCCACCTTTTTCTGTTGTGGTTGACAACTTTCCTTTTTCTTTCTCCAAGCCATTTCCGTCCTCCTCTTTTTTCCTGGTGGATTGACTTGGCTTCTTTTGGGACACCGGTGGTTTCTTATCCTGGGGCCAGTGAGTCGTTTATGAGCCGTCCGTGCTGGGAACATGACGTGTTCGTTGGTTTATAGTGATGGGGTAGAGTGTCGATAAATTTTTATCGATAATTTTTTCCTTTCATAGTTGACTTTGGACAATTCTTCTCTATTGTTCTAGGGTGGTCAACTTCCTTCGAGGGTTGCCATCTCGAAGATTTTTTTTTCCTTTTCGAGTTGGAGGGTTTTTTTTTTTTTTTTTTTTTTCTGGTGAAGGGATGTCTGCAGCATTACTGCAGGTTTTTTTAATAACCTTTTTGGTATGGCTCTTTTTTCTTTTGGCCGGTTTTTTATGTCACATTTTCAAATTTAAAATTTTGTTAGTTTGACCTTTTTCTAAATTGTTTATTGTTCTACGAAGTGTCATATTGATAGGAGCTATTTTTTTCTTGGATCGATCTCCAAAACGTGAGTCGCTTTGTTAGAAAATTTTCAATCGGATTTTGCCCGGGAACATTCCCGTATGGTGCGATAAGCCTTGGGACAGGCTCCTACTTTAACCTACTTTTACGTTGGCCGGGTAAGTCTTGTGCTGTCTTCCTCCTGGTTTTTATCGACGTACTTTTCTCTTTCCGTGTCTTGGTCGGATGGCGATTATTTCCTTGTACATCTTTACAGTGTATTTCCGGTCTCTGCGGCACACACACGAGGGTCCCTCCGTGCCTTTCTCGTTCTCTCGCCGTGGTTCCGGACCCCTGAGGCCACCGGGCGTTGGACGTGCCTGGACCCCTGCGTTGTGTGCGCCCGCGCCCGTGCCAGCTGAGTGCCGCAGACCCGCGCACCGGCGTCCCCCCTGGGATACTGCCCATCATTTTTTAGCCGTTTTTTGTATCTGTTTTGTAATTTTGTATGCGGATTTTGCCAAATTTAAATTCTTTTTCCAAATTCTAAAAAGGCCCTTTAGGTTTCTCTGGCCCTCTTTTTTTGGTTCCCGTTTGGCTATACTCTCCCGGGGTACTCCGCGGTTTTGGTACACCTTCCTGCATCGATACACCACAACACAACACCAGTTCAGCGACACGATATCGACGGAGTCCCCTCAGGACTCGACTCTCGGCTCTTCCTTGGCAATTTCTAGGCCTTTTTAAATTTATATTATACCGTTCGGACAAATTCAACCAACTCTTTCTCTGTTCACCTAAATTTCACGTTTCGCCTGTGGTCGTCGACCACAGGCTAGCTAGCTTTCTTTTTTAACGCTACACTTGTTACTAGTAACTTGTTCCTTCGTGAAACAGGGCCCAGGTTGTGATAATGGAGTTCAGCGCTAAATTATTTTACTACTTCACTCATTGACTAAAAGGTGATAAAAGCACTGTATGCAAATACATTGCATGCATACAATATACCTTATATACCTAAATAAATTTATTCGTCATCGACAGCTTATATACGTTCCCATCGAGGGGCTCGAGCCTACTCTGATTAAGAGTGATTAGGCCTTAGTCGACGGTTTGCCTATATAAAACGCGCGCAAAGTATGGAAATCCTTTCGCGTCATTCGCTGCGTCTGATGCGAAAGGATTTCCATTCTTTGCGCGCGTTTTGTATAGGCAAACCGTCGATCGCCGTCGATAAGTGTGGCCCGACCCTAAATCCTAGTTTGGGAGTCAGAGCTCGCTTTAGTTCATTGTTGTCAAACCGAGAAAATATTAAAATTCTTTGTTAAAAAAAAATTGCAAAATAAACTTTGTATGGGAGCTTGGGATGCTGAATGTAAAGTCCTTGTTAATCCAGAGCGTAGGTTTATTTCTTAAATCACTGGCACAAAACAAGTTAACATTAAATCATAATAGAAAACGTAAGCGCGGCAAATTTCGAGGGCAAGGAACCCCGTCCTTCCCGTGCGCTGGCGAATGACAACTGAAACGTCATGATCATAGACTGCGCCCGAGTATTTACTACAGAGGGCGCAGGAGTTCCTGTAGGATGCGTTCAAAAACAAAGATGGGGGAAAAAAATTCTATCTCTCGATGCGTGAACTGTACTCCCCTTCTTCTTCTTCAGCCATTTTCAACCGCTAAGGTGTAGGCCTCCTTCAGGTTATGCCATCTATCTCGGTCCTGCGCAGTTTCCAACCACTTTGTACCCGCCAGTCTTTTGATGTCGTCGTACCAACGCATCTGTGGTCTCCCTCGTGGGCGCTTCTCGCCCCACGGTCTCCACTCCACTACCGCCTTACCACGAGGCTTGCTTTCGGGCGACATGACGAGCCCACTCCCACTTCAATCTCGCAACCCGTTTAGTAACATCGCTCACTTTACTCTGTTCTCTCACCCACTCGTTTCTTTTACGGTCTCTCAGTGTAACTCCTACCAGCTTTCTGTCAATTGCTCTCTGAGCCACCTGAAGTTTGTGGAGAATCTCCTTTGTAAAAATCCAGGTCTCAGCTCCGTACGTGAGCACCGGTAGAATACACTGGTCATGAATGCGAGCTTTTTGTTCGGTGTTGATGTTCATATTGAATGCGAATTTTAATTTAGAGTAAGCTGCCCATGCTAATCTTATGCGCCTGTCAATTTCGTTAGTCTGATTATCCTTTCCCATTACGACCTCCTGACCAAGATACACATACTTTTCTACCTTCTCTATGACAATGCCATTTACGCTGATGTTCGCGACACTATTTATAGTGTTGGTCATGATCTTGGTTTAGTCAAGGTTCATTTCTAAACCACACTGTTCAGATGCTTGATTGAGTTCCTGTATCATAGTCAGAAGGTCGCTCGGGTTATCCGAGAACAATGCGATGTCATCTGCAAATCGTAGGTTGCTCAGTCTCTTGCCTTCTATATTAATGCCGCGCTCTTCTAAGTTCAACTTCTTAAAAATGTCTTCCAGTACGAGGGTGAACAATTTAGGAGAGAGTGTGTCTCCCTGTCTAACTCCTCTTCGAATCTTGACTGGTTGAGTTTCCGGTGGTAGGTTTACCTTTAAAGTAGCATTTTTGTATATATTTTGTATGAGGCTAGTGTAGCGGTGATCTATACGGGCATTCTGAAGGGACTGAACAACTGCCCAGGTTTCGATGCTATCAAAGGCCTTCTTGTAGTCGATAAATGCGATCCAGATTGGTAACTGATATTCAGTGGTTTTTTCAATGATGACTCTCATAGTTATATGGTCCATAGTGCTAAAGCCACCTCTGAATCCTGCTTGTTCGGTACTCCCTAGATACGAGTAAATCAAATAAAAGCAACACCACGAAACAGAGTCCAGTTTGGAAACGTTTGAAAAGGGTTAAGCCGAGACGCTGTCCTTTGTCATCTGAATATTAACGTACCTATCTTTATGAGTCATGACGTTGGCTGTGACGTCACTCGCATTAAAACCGAACAAAGCCACTGGCTGATATTCATCTTCAGCACAGGCCTTATCCATAAGGGTGAATATTGCGAATCGGCTCGTGTGAAATTAAAAACGAAATGAATGCACAGTAATGTTATAGGCTTTTCCAGTCTACTCATTTCCATTTTGTCATTGTATTCAAGCCGTCAAATGGTATCTGACTTGATTGCGATAAAAATAATGACAAACGACTTAACTCTTTTTTTTATTTGCTGTAATTGGCCGGATAGCGATAAGATGTGCCCCGCAAACCCATGTGTCAGTGTTATAGAGCCGCCACAGGCGATGGACATAGCTCATGCAACGACTGCCCCCCAAGGCCGGAAACCGGTATTTTTTTAACCTGGTGAATTTCGGTTTCAAACCAGATCCCAGGCGAATCACTCGTAAAGCGAAACCGACTTACGAGCGAAAAGTACCAGGGATAAACCTGGTTAATCCCAAGCAGCGCGTGACGAGTAAAGCGCGATGCTCTATCTCTTTCTTTCTTGTGCATACATTGTGAATAAATGTAACAAAACCAGATCGAGGACCAAAGAGTGAAGCAAATCAGTCTGATATTTAAGCAGGAATCAAAATGAAAATGCTCTATGATCAGAACCAAAAAAAATACTGCTTCTTGCAAGACGAATTGTAATGAAAAAGCTCTTCTTAAAATGTATGGACATGCACGCAAACTGGTTTGAAAATTCAGCCAGGTATTCAAGCCTTGCACCCCCGTATGGCTCATGAAACGGCTCGTGCCTTTTAAATCACAAAATTATCTTTCTTTTGGGTCGGTTGTCGATCTTACAACTAACACGATGAAGAAGAAAAAGAAGAAACACAGCGTGAGAAGAACTTTCTTTTCGGACAAATTAAAGGATTCACGTAGCTAAATTTTGGGACGAACCATCTGAGTTAAAAAAATAAATAAAAATAAAATAAATATTTTTTAATTTCAGACTATTCAATCCATATTTTTGTTAGTAATGCTTAAGCCTATGTTAATAAATAAGACACAGAGAGAACAGTTAGTGACAACCTGTTAATCAGCCAGTCCCTACACGAGTTACATGTAACAAAGTAAATCTGTCTGTTAAGCTGTCGTCGACTCCAAAAGAAGAATAAGGGAATTCATTCTCAAATATCCTACCAAACTAGGAATACTCTCACGAAGGGATTTTTCTTACCGGTTGCGCGACAGTCAACTATTTTCTCACTTACTAATATCGATGTCAAAGCAAATATCCGATCTATCGAGTGAAGTTTGAGAACCATTTCACTTGAAACTGCGCTCAAACTTAAAACAAACCAAAAGTTGCGTCCTAAGTGCATATTAGATCAAAGTTTGAACAGCTCTGGACAGAAATTGCGAAGTTTCTCTCATTAAATTTTATTTGACTTCTTTCATTACTTTCAAAGCGTTAAGTGATTTTCGATTTATTATAACCTTTTCTGGAAAGGGTTTCCCTTCCTGGCCCCTTTGTTCCGCCTTCTAAGAATCTCCAGCCTGAAAATCACAGACTTGGTTTCACAACCCTGAGGTTAATTATAAGATGTCAGCAAAAACCCCACCTCTGACGATATAGTTTGGCGAGTAGAAATAAGCTTTTTATTGTATGTACACACGGCAAAAGATATGTTCGGGCCGTTCACACAAACTAAGTTCTAAGTGTGTGTATTGCAAGAACGCGCTACTAAACACACCGATTCAAATATTAACACTAATACAAATAAGCATAACCGGTTTACTTGACCTTGTATTTGACTTGAGTGCAGGATAACCGAATTCAATTTCTTCGTCTTTCTTACCTGCTAATTGATCGATTGAGTTAAAAAAATTCATCGCCAACAAGCCAAGCAAGAACCTCGTATAACTTCTCAATAGTAATATTATGAAGAGGGTAATTTTATTTTTTTTGACAATAGTGAATGACGGTGTCTTAATTGCAGTATACCATTTATTTTATAACTTACGATTACGAGTAATCGAAAATATTAGGAATCGAAAACAGATGTTTATTTGTTATGTTTTGCTTCTTCTAATGAACAAAATTAAATAATAAACATAAAAAAACACTTAAAAATATTAAGAAAGAAATGAAAAAGCGATTCCCTTCGAGATTCGACCTTACGCTTCGTGAAGTTCGCGGCTACATCCTTAACCGCTGAGCTACAGATGATATATTTGATGCGGTTGAAATTGTAGATCAGATATAGTAACCGCGTTAAATAATAGTGCATGCATGTAGAAGTGTGCGTGCTGCTAACCGGTGCCAGCTACGTATCGTTGCGTCTTGATACAATATCGCACACTTTCAACGTTACATGTGTTAGTTTGCACGGCCCGAGGTGGCCCGGATTTATTTTTTGCTGTGTGTACTAACCTGAAAAAAAGTCCGGAATAAACGATAAGCGCAAGAGTTTGAAGTTTTACCACTAAGATTTGGTAAATCTTAGGATTTTTTACTACAATTTGAGGGTAAAAATCTTCTAGTTACTTAAACGATATTTTTTGGAAATTACTCATACACAAAGGTTTAATACTTAGAAGTGAGATTGACCAATTTTAATATAAAATTAAATTATAATACAATGCCCTTTACCGCGAAAATATTTCAGTCATATTCAAAAATGTAAAAAAAAACACTCAAAACAAGCTATCCTCTATGAGGAGCTATTAGTGCTACTGGATTACACACAAACAAAAAAAACATCTCTGCGGGAAAACGTCTCTATCCTATAGGAAAAAAAGAAAAACATGGAGACAAAATGCTTGAAGGCTAATGTTATAAATTGTAAACGTTTTATCCGTATTTCTAAATCATGTCCCATTTCCGAGTGATGTGTTTAAATAAGTAAAACTTTCCGATTTCCAACCCCCACGTAAATGATCAAGAGGCATACATCACTCCGAACTTCTTACCCGTTTAAATTTTCAATGACTGCCTACCTGTGAAGGATAGGCTTTAATAATAGACTCGGAAAAAATATCGCCCGGGCCGTCATTTAATATTCATGCCAAGATTCACGGCGGAACCGGATAAACCGGTTATGCGGATGAATGGCATGAGGACATGGGCATGCCATATGTGGCATGGAGTTACGAATAAAGAATATGCTTGCGTGTAAATGGTTATTGTTATTGGGTTGGTACTGTAGGTACCTACTGTATTATAATAAAATACACAGCCTCCATGCTATAGTCATTGACTTCTAGAGCTCTAGCTCAGGTCTGGTGTCAGTGTTATAGAGCCGCTAAGGCCACTGATTTGGCTCATGTAACGACTAGATAGTAGCCGGGACCAACGGCTTGACGTGCCTTCCGAAGCACGGAAGGCACGGTCCTTTTTGTCTGGGTGTCGCAACACAGGGGCAATTTTGTAAGTATGTTGTGTTTGTATTTTTCTCTTAATTTCTGTTGCATTATTATGTACTATTATTTATGCATATGTTTTGTGTTGTGATGTCCTGCAAATAAATGTTTCTGATTTCTGATTTTCTGATTTCTGAATCATCTTTCTTATAAACACTTTTACACGGTAGATATGTGTGTTATCATCTTTCTTTTCGGATAATCAGGTGATTTAGCCTGCAATGTCCTAAGCAAACTGGGGAAAGTCTCAGAAAGATATTTTCGCTTGACAGTGTCCCCACCGGCAATCGAACCTGGAACCTCCGTAATAGGCGTCGAAATCTCAACCACTCGCTCACGGAGGCTGTAGTAAGGAGTAAGGATATGGATCTGAAGACACGCAGGACAAGAATATAACACTGTGGACGAAAAGACGACTATGGCTATGCCTTTGCTTATTCCAGAAAGGGACAAACGAAAAGAAAAAATGGATAGCTCTATTAGTAAAATGAAACATTTTCCATTATAAAGTACACTTTGTAGCGAGCGGATTCCTTGTAATACTGTTTCGAAAGAAATTGTGTGCCAATTAAATAAGTGTACAGGTATTAACAAAAGTAACAACAAAGTTAAGATCGAGTAACGCGACACGGTTATTGTTACGCTCAATTTGATTGGTTGTTTTCAAGAAAGTTACAATTAATTCGAAAAACTGTTTCATGTGCAAATGCACTTACGTGCCAAGTCGAGTGCAGATCGCGTGACGAAATGTAGTTTACTTAGTTCAAAGCTACGGGTAAAAACTTCATGGTCTCTATACATGACTTTAAATGTGTTAGAAGTATTGTACGGTTATTTATAACGTTTTATTATAGGGCTAGTTCATGAAATGCAAGTGCAACTTGCATGATTTGCGCGCAAGGTTCCAAAGAATTTTATTTTTAGAACTACTTACTTGCGTACTCCGTTAGTTATTGGATAATCCCCTACCAAATGACTCAAGTTTGCCCTAAATTTAAAGCAATCAGATTTTATTCGATTACGCTAGCCCATTGCGGGCTGGTCTCATATAAATAACTTCTGTATTTTTATGTGTGTATATTTTCTTTCAATATTTTTCTTCACGTCAAATAAGCGTACTTATAATGAATCTGAAATTTAATATTACGTTGGTTCGTGGTGAGATTCAAACCAATGCCATCTCCGCCGCCGCCGAAGCCGCCCTAGCCACTACGCCACACCCTGTTTCGTTATTTAGTATTTAATCGAACAATTACCTACTATCAAATCAATGTTATATTGATAACAATGCTTATATTTATTAATAATAAACGTGACTATACAATAAACTTTTTACACCCTTTTTCAATCTTGGTGCGAAAATATACATATTTTGATAAAAGAGGAGCAATAATTGGATTTTGTTTTTACTTTTCAAAGTTAGATTGTGTTTCTATAAATTGTGGTTTTTCTTTACTTCTGGTTTATATTCAACAGCTGTTCCTGCCTTTTATTAGGGTTAATCAATTTCGGTTCAGTGGTTTAGTGGGTATCCAAATCGCCGATGAACAAATTATTTATTTACTTATTTTCATATTTCAGTCTGGTTATATATTAAATTTACTGAAAAGGTTACCCTTTGACCTTAATAAATTCTTATTTAGACTGGGACTCTGCTAATTCTCTAACAGTGTTTTTTTTGTTTATTTATTTTATTTTAAGTTTATTTAAATATTGGTTCATAGGCTAGAGTAATTACTGTTTTACTCAATCACTTGAAATAATTAACATTCCAAATTATTAGTCTTATATAAAAAAAGATGTTTATTGTTTTTTTTTTTTTTATATATAAAACTGTGGAACAAAAACAAACCGATTTTGTCTTGACAATGGGGTTAATACACACTCTAATCCTAATTTTAAAATCCAGCTACCTAATTAAAGAGAAAAAAAAGATGAACGAATAACAATCTATATGAATCTCTCTAATTTTAATTAATTATACCTAAAAGAAGAACTTAGATTAAGATTTTTAAAGTTAGATGTCTTTGCGTCCGCTGTAAAATCAATTTGTCGATCGATAATTGTTTTACAGCTTAAAAACCAAAATCACAATATTTTATTCGAATTAAGATCTTTACAAAACATTTTTCCTGACCCTTTTAAATGTTTAAAAGGCGAAAATAACGAACTTCGAGTGGTACCGAGAATTCACTCCAATGCCCCGGGTCCAACCGTGCAATGTGAGTCGATAATTCAAGTGGGTCAACGTCAACATCATCAACGGCCCGTTACAGTCCACTGCTGGACTATGAGCCTCCTCCACTTAAGTGGAGGGTTTTGCCATAATCTCCACGCTTGGCAGGCGGGTTGGAGATCGCAGATTAAAAGGTTACTGTATCAGAGAGCGCTGCTGCCCGTTCCTTGTTCAATGTGTAGTCCCTAAGTCGCCTCTTACGACACCCACGGGAAGAGTAGGGGTTGGTGACAAATGTATTCTACTCCGCCGTCACCACATGGCTTAAATTCAAGTGGGTATGGAGTTGTTATTAGAATAAGGCTCACAATTTTGTGCCGAGCCCCTTCGTTTTGAAATAAGGTATGAAATTGGGGTCGATCGCCATATTTAGAGGGACCAAGCCGCTTGAGACATATCCTCTATTGATTGGGTTTCCGTTTCTACGCGAATGCGGGTAGTAATATTCGGAAGGTGTATCTGTTTCAATGTAACAAAATTCTGCAGAGAAATTCCAATTCACTTAAATACTGCTAATTTTAAAATACGTATGAAGCTTTTTGAGATTCGAATGAATAATTCAATAACATAATGGTTCAAATAGCATTCAGGTGCATTGTAATGACGATTAAATTAATTTATGTGTCTTCATAAAAATAAAACGTAACATAAAAAATAACTATGCCAAGTTTATTACTGTTTAATTATTATTATTATTATTATTTAAAGCCAAGTCAAGCTCAGAAACGTCGTCTTAACATTTATCTATGTATATTAAAAGAGATTAATTTCCGAAATTCTGTAAGATTCTAAGCGTTTTCCGGTTAGTCAAATACTTCGGCATAATCCCCGAAGTTAAAAGATTTGTATTTGGGATATTGTTTGCTCATTCCTCGAGTTCCATATTGTCTGTTTCAAATTTGCTCCTATTATTTGAGGTCGAGAGCGTCGGTGGTCTAGTGGCTAGGGCCGCTGCCTCCCGTCCGGAGTTCGATCCCCACCACGTGTTTTCAATTCAATTCATGTGTACGTTTATTCGACGCTCTAGAAGAAAACATCGTGATGGAACCTGCACACTTCTGCGAAGAAGTTCAAAGGTTGTGTGTGAAGTCGACCAACCCACACTGGGCCAGCGTGGTTGACTAAGACCTAATCACCCTAATCCTAATTCGGGGTAGGCTTGAGCCTCTCGGTGGGGACGTATAGGGTGATTTGAGGTCGGGGCTCTCCTGAATTCCTTCTCCATATGGGATATTGACCGTCTGATTTTCTGAAAGAATGCGTACGAGTAGCTTTTTGAATCAGAAAGTCAAATGGACTTCATAATAATATTATTATCAGAACTCTCAAAAATTAAAAAAAATACTTTAAGAACTAAACATATCAAATAATCTTCTAGAGAATTTGTTTTATTATGTAGAGTACATAGTATTATTAGTTCTTGGATTGGTTTATGAGCACTTGATGAAAGTAGTATGATTTAATTAATTCACGCAATCTTCTTTTTTTTCTTACTTCTTTTTCTTTCGCATAGCTGTATCCCACTCCAGATTGTATAGCGAATACAATATTCAGTAGTGTGAGCAGCCGCCACAAGCTGCTGTGCAAGTGGTGCCCACACGAAGAATGTTGTAGAGGATTGATATGATAAAGTGTGGCAATAACCAAGGCACAGTCCAAAGAAAAGGTATTTATGTATTTATATAACGAAAAATAGTAACAAAGATAGGCTTAAGAAGTTTACTGTCGTAGATCAGGACAGAAGTGAAGAATTTAGCAGAAAAAAGACAAAATCGAAACGTAAGAAATCTAAATTTGAAAATGAATTTAAAATGAAAGATAAAACTGCCAGCAAGAAAAGTTGCCAGTCATAAAACAGGAAAGAGGACGAACGCCTCTTTACAGTAGAACTAGAAACTGAAACATTTGAAAGAAGAAAATAATCCTTGAATATTTTAAGAGTGCACCGAGGAGAAATTTGTTGGTCTGATACCTCTTTTGCGCTCTAATCACAATGAGTCAAACATTTCTGACTGATATATTTTCTGAATGGTATAAAATAATAATAAAAAAACAAAACTAACAAAACTAAACTAAACTAGCCAGAAGGTGTAGTGTTGGGCGGCCTCTCAACCAAGTGGAAGATGAATTGCTGGGCGCCAGTGGATGCAAGTAGCGCAGGAACGTTCAAGTTGAAAACCTATAGGGGAGCTACGAATAAGGAAGCTATGGAAATATAATTGTAAACAAAACCCAAGAAAAATATGGCCCCAAATCTCGAGTACTCAAACGAGAAACGTCACTGTAGACGGGCCAATTGGATGCGTTCACGCATCACGTCATATTCCGACAAGCGCGCTGATTGGTTCACGGCATGACGGATAACGGTGATTGGATCGCGTCACTTGTGCAGTGGATGTGTTATGCATTAAGTATGATAGAACAAGTCAAATTAAAAATTATCGTACTTTTGCATTACTCATATGAATCAGATTACTTTGTAATTATTTACTAAAATTTTCTTATATATTATATTATTTAAATGTGTGATTGTGTGCTTGTTGTTGGGAAGAGGCCATTACTCTGTATCAATCTTCTCACGTTTTCGTATTGTATTTTGTATGCATTAAAATCTTGCCAATCATTTGTTATTTTCGAGTTATGATTTTACCAACGTTGAAAAACAAGCCTGAACTAAGGAGAGACTACATTATTTCGGGGATCCTTCCACCATATGCGATCCTGCTGGCAATGGTTCTCCGTCAAATATAAAGTAATATACAGTGACTCGCGAGGTCTACAGCTCACAGAGCCTGTAATATAAAATACTTGACCTTGTGCCTTTTAAAAGAAAATAACAAAGAAAATTGACAACTTCAGGTGTATGGTTTACTTACATGATCATTCACTTTGGGCTATAGAGAGAACTACATCATATTATGTTAATAATAATAATGCAGCACAATCAATATAATTTCAAAATTTACTCAGTGGGGTAACTAATTGAAAATAACAGTTTCTATTCAAGATTATTTAATTTTTTCAAATACTTACTATGGAGATTATTTAAGTATTTTTATAGGATATAAAGTATTATGACATTATGCCTTAATATAAGTCGTAGACATTGGCTGACTATTGCTTGCATAATCCCATCCATCATTATTTTATGTCAAGTATTCAGAATACTGAAAAAAAAAAAAATGTATTTACTTGTGATTTGTTACCCCAGTTTCTTTTTTGCTGGCTTTTTGGGTGTCCTGCACCATTTTACCTCGCCGGAGGTCATTTTATTACCTATGTTTGTCTGAATTTTATTGTATTTTTGTTTTTTATCGGAAGCTGCAGTCCGTCATACAGTGCGTGACAGACTAACTAGCGCGTGTGTTGCTCTTTTTAAGCCCCGCCTTCTTGGTTGCCCTTTGCGTTGCGTGGGGCCATTTTTTGAACGGAATGCGACTTCTATAGCTTCCTTATTCGTAGTAGGGGAGGCCTGTGTTTAGCAGTGAACGTCTTCCGTCTGAAATGATGATAATTAAAAAAAAACTGCTCTGCATTTATTTCAAAATAAAAAAATAATTGGTAGCAAAATCCACATACCCATATAAAATCTAGAAACACTTAACGTTCCAAAAGCAAGCCCCCAAGTTATTTGGGTTATCTTACAAAGGATTACAGTAAAATCACGTTAATTTGATTTTGTTTGTTTGTTACTGGAGTGAGATTACGTAAAACAGTGTACGTAACGTACTTCGCGTTATTTGATATTCGCGAAGTTTGAGAGATCAATTAATTCTCTCGCCTTCTGTTTGGAATGCGATAGGGATGGGACTTGAGTCATTCAAAAAAAGATCAATCAATCAGCCTATTGCAGTCTACTGCTTCACAGTGCACGATTACCCGCTTTCCTCATCCAGCCACCACCCAGCCACCACCAGTGACCTTTCTCAGGTCATCAGTCGTTCTGGCACTGGGGCGTCCCACACTACGTTTACCAAGACGCGGTCTCCATTCAAGAACCTGGCTACTCCAACGCTCATGCATCGGTTCTACGACAGACGTGGCCAGCCCCCTGTCACTTCAGCTTGCTACTGCTACTTTGGTTCTCTACCGAATGATGCTTCTGCAAGAAAAGAACTAGCTCTTTATTTTGCCGCAGGAATGTGACTCAAAATTGAATTGAAATTCAAGTAATAAGCAGAAATATTAACTGTTATTTTTTATTAGCTATAGAAACTTCCACAGAAAGCCGTGATAGGCCTTCAAAGGGGTGGGCAGAGTGCTGGCTCACGGAGAGCCCTTAAGATTTGGTACACCATTCGCAAAAATATTCTCTTATTGAATTTAGTGACAGGTTGATAGCCTATTGCTTATAAGTATCTTCCATGGGCAAATTAGAAAGAGCTATCACCAGATATTTACATTTAGAAATACATTTCAATGTTTGGCGAACAAAATGTGGATTATGCAAAATATTTTGAACGCTATTACTTTTTTTAGAGGTATATACGAACGAATATACCTATATACGAAAGTAAATACGAACGAGTCAAATGTTTGATTTGACTCATACAACTGGAGTCGATGAGTTGACTCACCTTTTCATTCCCTAAACCTGTTCCTAAGATATGGATTTGCCCACATAATACCAAAGAGGAACTTCGTCATATTATTATTTGTTCTGCGTCAGTTTAATTGAGAACTCTGCCTGTCATAACAGACGTTTTAATCACATTTATAACGTGAAAGGATTTTCGCTAATGACATGTTTTCATAAAGTTTTGTAATTATATTGATTTTAATAATAATGTTCATTTTTCAGCAAAATCTGCCTCCAGGCTATAAGGAACCTTGGCCAACCTGGAGAAGTCTAAATAGGCTGAGGACCCAGGTTGGCCGAAGCAAAGATAACCTGTGTCGGTGGGGGTACTCAAGTAGCGCAGACGCCAGCTGTGAATGTGGAGAACCCTTGCAAACCATGGTACACCTCACTAACTGTCCCGCGTGCCCGACCACCTGCTCGCGTGAGGACTTACTTGTTTGTAACCAGAGTGCTACCACGGTAGCCGCTTTCTGGGCAAGTAAGATTTAGCCCGTGTTCTTGCCGACACGAAAGTAGAAGAAGCAAAGATATAATAAAGGTATAAATGTCACAATGTAGATGAGGACGTATATGAGCTGTTGATGATTGTCTGTATGGTTCTCTCAGTTCATAGTTGTCCCCACCTAGAGGCTCGAGCCTACCTGAATTAGAGTGATTGGCCTAGCGATCCTAGATCTGTACGATAATTCACTCGAACTCGTCTGGCATCCCTGGATTGGCCTTAGTCGAACATCCTGGTCCAGTGCGGGTCGGTCGACTTCACGCACAAGCTAAAAATCTAGAAACTCCGGTGTAATATAGTGATTCTGAATAATGGGCTGAATGTACCTTCCCTACCATTTTGTGTAGACCTTCACTTACATCATGTAGAGCTGATAGCAATAGAACAAAAAAACTTACATAAAATATAACACTATGTACCTGGGCTGATTGATAACTGGCCGAAACGACGAACTTAAAAAAATGATACGCAAAAAAAAAATATTACATTATATTTTGGCATCTTTTTGAAAATAGAACGCCAAATTTGAATTTAATCGAACTGGTGGAATTTGTTTGATAGGACGTAGAACTTTCTCTGTCGTAAATTTTCTTAACAATGGAAAGAAACGAAATTCGTGCGGTGATAAAGTTTTACGTTTTAAAACAGAAAACAGCAACCCAGATTAAAACCAAGCTAGACAGTGTTTTAGGTAATTCTGCTCCTGCATTGAGTACAATTCACACCTGGGTAACTGATTTTAAACGTGGAAGACAGAGCTGCGAAGACGCCCACAGGTCTGGCCGTCCAAATGAAGTCACGAATCCGGACATGATCAAAAAAATTCACAAAATTGTATTGAATGATCGGCGCTTGAAGTTGCGAGAGATAGCAGAGATGGTGAGCATTTCATCTGAACGCGTTTTTAATATTTTGCACCAACATTTAGGAATGAAAAAGCTTTGCGCGCGATGGGTGCCGCGTTTGCTCACTGTTGACCAAAAGCAACGTCGAGTGGACGATTCATCGGAGTGTTTGGCGCTGTTTAACCGAGATCCTAACGAGTTTTCGCGACGTTATGTAACAGTCGATGAAACCTGGATACATCATTATACTCCCGAGACAAAAGAACAATCTAAGCAGTGGACTGAGAGCGGAAGACCTGCGCCGAAGAAAGCAAAAACGGTTTTGTCGGCCGGCAAAGTGATGGCGACTGTTTTTTGGGATGCTCGAGGGATTATTTTAGTGGATTATCTGCAAAAAGGAAAAACAATAAATGGAGAGTACTACGCAAGCTTGCTGCAAAAATTAAGTGAAGAAATCCAGAAAAAACGACCACATTTGGCCAAGAAAAAAGTTTTGTTCCACCATGACAACGCACCTGCACACACGTCAATGGTTGCAGTCGCCAAACTCCATGAATTGCGGTTCGAATTGCTACCGCATCCACCCTATTCCCCGGATCTGGCCCCGTGTGACTTCCACTTATTCCCAAACCTGAAGAAATGGTTAGGTGGCCAGAGATTTTCATCAAATGAAGAAGTCATTGTTGCCATGGACGAGTATTTTGAGGGGTTGGAGAAAACATTTTATCAAACTGGTGTAACGGCATTGGAGAAGCGTTGGACTAAATGCATCGAGGTAGAAGGAAACTACGTTGAGAAATAAATTTATTTTAAATAGATTTTTAAAGTTTTTCTTTGTCGTTTCGGAAACTTATCAATCTCGTATTATGTACGAGTACCTATACATATAAAAGACATTTACAGAATCTCTAAGTATTATGTACGAGTGTACATATAAAAGACATGTTCAATCAATCAGCCTATTGCAATCCACTGCTGGACGTAGGCCTCCCCAAGGGCACGCCAAAGCGCACGATCGGGTGATCGTGCTTTCCTCATCCAGCCACCACCAGCGACCTTCTTCAGGTCATCAGTCCATCTGGCAGACAAGACATGTTACACAAAGACATGTTACAGAATCTATAATAATCTGATGTGACAATAATATAATAGTACTCGAACACATTAATTATATTATAATCGAATTTGTAATTGAATGAAAACATGATGGTGCTTGTAGTAATACGATCAACAGTATTACTGAAATCGAATAATATTAACGGTGTATTTCTGTAGAGAGCTTCAATATAGCTGTTTCATGATAATTGTATTGATGAAGTAATGAAGAAAAGAGTACGATATACTGGTTTTTTACTATGAATATTATAATCATCAACATTATTATTTACTATAACTACGTCTATTCGCTGAGTTTTTGTTTTTATAAACTTTTATTCAACTTGCTTCGTTAAAACAGAATAGAATAGAATATACTATTTTAGCCAGATAGCTCAGTTTAATTAAGTTTTAGAGGAGCGATAAATGAAAACAAGACAAGATGGCGTCTCACAGTCTATATTTTTTTTACATCATACATGTCAAAGACAATCAAAATGTCACCCTATCACCGGGCGTTATTCGCGGTAGCGTTTTGGTCGGGTGATAGGCCGGCGCGTGAGCCTTTCACCTGTCTCGCTCGTTCGTGGTGAGTAGGGAGTTTGGTCTATTATATTCGGCCACGCTACACTATGGAATAATATCGAAACTAAATTGCGTGAAATTAAAATTTGATAAAAAAAGAATTTGGAAAATAGGACTTGTATGTATAGTCCGGATCGGTACCATTGTGCAGGTCAGATGATGGAGCCGAATACAATAATTTTTATACAAGTATTCAACATCAACATCAACGGCCCGTTACAGTCCACTGCTGGACTATGAGTCTCCTCCACTTAAGTGGAGGGTTTTGCCATAATCTCCACGCTTGGCAGACGGGTTGGAGACCGCAGATTAAAAGGTTACTGTATCAGAGAGCGCTGCTGCCTGTTCCCTGTTCAATGTATAGTCCCTAAGTCGCCTCTTACGACACCCACGGGACGAGTAGGGGTTGGTAACAAATGTATTCTACTCTGCCGTCACCACCCGGCTCAAATCTTTATATTACTCTATACAAAAATCTAAAAACGCACAAGCGAAGTCGCTGATAATGAGTTTAACAGTATAAAGTTTTACGTTCAAAACTTAATCTTTTATTTCTTTTTGTTACAGATTTCTTCTATTCGGATTTCAATACAATTCAACAATCCCAAAAGGTATGTTTACAATTTCATCGTAGAAGAGTAGAGATTCAAATGCGCAACCTCAAGTTACGCAGACAGGTTGTTCTACCTAGTTGGCTACGAAAAGCTTAGCTAAGCATGTTCGAAAAATATTGAACTGAGCTTATAAAACTTATAAATAGCTCCAAAAACAGATTACATTTAAAATCAAAATGACATTTTGTAAGTCTATGTTTCCCTAAAAATACTGACTTCCGCGACTTGGACACGGCTAAGAACAATTTGAGTACACCATTTGACATTTCTAAGAAAAATCTTAGCTTGGTTTTCATCAGAGTCGAAACCTAAGCTAAAAATTGTTCTTAGAAATGTCAAATATCATATACGTTCCCACCGAGGAGCTCGAGCCTACCCTGGATTAGAGCGGTTAGGAAGGCCTAATCCAGGGTAGGCTCGAGCTCGTCGTCGACTAAGGAGTCGACGACGCTGGCCCAGTGCGGGTTGGCCGACTTCACACACAACCTTTGAATTTCTTCGCAGGAGTGTGCAGGTTTCATCACGATGTTTTCCTTCACCGTAAGAGCGTCGAATACACGTACATAATATGAATTCGAAATTCGAAAATACATTGGTACGTGGTGGGGATCGAACTCGCGTCTCCCGGACGGGAGGCAGCGGCCCTAGCCACTAGACCACCGACGCTCATTTGAGTAAACCATTTGACATTTCTAAGAACAATCTTAGCTTGGTTTTCATCAGAGTCGAAACCTAAGCTAAAATTGTTCTTAGAAATGTTAAATATGGCATACTTTTTGTTCTTAGCTGAGTCCAAGTCGCCAAAGTCGGTGACTTAAGGGAAACACGAGGAAGACTAGACTTACAAATGTCATTTCGATTTCAAATGTAATCTGTTTATTTCTTTCGTACATGCTGAGCTAAGATTGGCTAAGGCTAAGCTTTCTCTGAATGTCGACCTAAGATAATACAAATAGATTAAGGAACACACTATGACAGACAATGGCAATGATTAACGCGTTAAGAATAACATTGTCAATAAGATATCGGAGGGGAAATAGCAACTCCTTGAGAGTTAGCCACGTGTAGGGGAAGACATCAGGGGCGTACTCAGAAATATTGATAATAATGTAGATCATATACCGGAAGATACTGTGTGGGCAGGTCCCCACAATGTGACAGTTCTAACTGTGAAAGTTGTCGTTACGAGCCATGTCAGTGACGGTTCTATAGGTGTAACAAGGTTTACGAGGTCATCAAGGATTGTCGATCTTACATCCCACATGACGAAGAAGAAAAAATGTTTTGGTTGGAAAATGTGACTGTGTGTGTGTGTGTGCCCTCCTCTTATTCAAACCAAGTCCGGCGCCGAGGAGATGTACACCCTATCCACATATATTTTTAAAATATTTCACTTTGTTAAAAATATTAGCTGTAGCGTTGTCTCTCCTTCACATTATGAAAGCATTTAAAGGGAAATTTAACAATAATGCCTTCAGATTGTTCACCCGTTTTCTCAGTAATTATTGTGTCGTATAACGAGGCATCAATCATAATTAACACATTTACATACGCAGCTTATCTAAGGCAATGATGGATGGTATTCATTTATTATTATTGTTATGCACTTGGACAGCTTAATTAAAGAGAAGAGTAAGTTATATGCATAGTGAATAATGACTCATTTTTAACGAGAAATTGTGATTATTTTGAATGCTTACACGACATCCATCCATACATTCATTCATAAAATCCTTGATGGCGGCCAGTTTTTTGTATAGTAGCAGATTCCAACGAAACTTGATAAGGGGCAAAGAAACGAGCACGTTAAAGAACTAAATCCAAGATGGCGGTCAAATTTTTTACTATCGACTGATTTCGATTAAACTCGTAGTGTTTCGTTGAGTAATAAGCATTTCTCTTTTAACTTTTATTGGTTATAGTTGTACGTAGTCAGTCAACACATACAACTAGTAGTGCACATATACTTATTTGGTCCACGAGGAAAGCCCGATCGATTCGTTGATCATACTAAAATAAAATCACAAATAGGTCAACCTATTACAGTGGTGATACAATTTTCTGTTCCAATAGATTTTGTTTAATATTAAAACCGCAGTCTGACCAATATAGCCTTGTTTAGCACCCTGATATTGTATTGGTTTGGTTTCCGCAGTGAGAAACTACCTATAGAAATAACAAAAATGTAGGTCTACTTTTCCATAACAGTAAGTGCTTTACAAAACAATACAAATATTTTTTTTATGTGATACTGAAGTCTACAGCTTTAAATCTAGTTACACAACGATACAAGAAGTAAACGAAACATTAACCAATTACAGACTTCCATTTTGTAAGTATAACATTTTTACAATATTATTGTTATTGAGGGTAAACTAAAAATAATCTTAACAATAATAAAGGTGTTGCACAGTGTGAGTGTGAGTAATGAGGTGTGTTTGTGTGTGAAAAGGAATGATCGAAACAGTGTTAACACGAGTAAGTAACCTAACGGTTCGTTTACATGCCGTCATAGTCATCATCCATGCGTGGACGCGATCTAAAAACAAGGAAGGAACAGCAAGTTTACTGACACTTTTATATTACTATTATTATTCACCGGCTAGGGTTGTATTTATTTGTTTTAAAAAGCAATTCTTGGATAATAAAAAATCTACATCATGTAACTAGTTATATAAAAAAAACTACAGGTAGCCTTATTGCTAAAGTAGAAATCTCTTCCTGGCAACCTTTGGGTATAGAAACAGCGAAAAGATAAAAAGCGGAACAGGTTGGTGGTCAATTTTGTATTACGAATAAACAGTGATCCATACTACATAAAATGCTTACAAAGTTCGTTACAAAAACAAAAGTATATTATTTACTAAGTAATCATACAAAAATATAGTAATGTACTAGCGGTTCGCCCGCGGCCACGCTCACGTTGTGTGAGATTTTCCCGTGGGAATAAGACTTTTTCCCGCAAATTTCATACAAACCCGTTAAGTACTTTTAGCGTGAAGGCGGAACAAACATCCAAACATCTAAACAGCCATTGTGTAATAGACGCGTCCATAAGGTTCAAATTTGATGATTGACAGCTCTAATATTTAGGATGGCCATCTCCTTCAAAAAGGGATTTTTAATCTGGGTAAAAAGGACATAATTAAATTAAGGATTAGAGTGTGACTGTGTGAATCGCTACCAATGATTAAAAAGCGAAAAATAAAAAAAAATTGTCGACATTGAACAAAAAGATAAAAATCTAAGATACATGTGGAAAAAAAAATAGAGAAAGTAGTGGCTAAGAATTATTGCACATTTTGAATGACTCGGCCAACGACTGTGCACGCCTGAATTGCCTAAACTGTACTACATCTTTTCCCACTAGACTAGAATATTTGCGAGCGACTCGAGTAGCTGGTGGTAACTTTTGGTCCAAAGTAATAGTAAGCAACCAACCATCTTTGGAACCAATCTGAAATGAAAAACTCGAACACCGTGAAAAAATCGTTTTGTTCCCCCCGTGTAGGTGCCCATCAAACTGAACAACTTTTCACAAAAAAAAAAATTCCTGCGACAAAAATATTTTTGTGCTCTCCGTACAAAATGGGTCGGTCGGGAGTCTCACTTTGTATGGAAAGTCCAAAAATTTTATTGTCGCAGGAATTGTTTTTTCGCGTAAAGTTGTTCAGTTTGACGAGTACACGGCGGGAACAAAAAGATGTAAATTTCACGATGTATAAGTTTATTTCATTTTACTGTATTAGGAAATCCTTAATATCCTGTTAGTTTAAGCCAGTAATATAGTACTCTGTGGTTTAAGCTTGGACTAGGTTTAAGCAATATCCTGCTTAATTTTTTTTCTAACCAAAGTAAGCGGCCACTTCTGGAAAGTTTAAAATATTTGAGCTTGAGTTTACAGTAAGAAGAACACCTTGAAATTCTTTTAGTTTAACTCGATTTTAAATTCGTAATTTACACGAAACAATTTTCATAAAAAAGGCGAAAATATCCCTCGTGTCCCTCGATTCGTCCCTGTGAGGCCTATCCCCCACTAATATGATTGCGTGTCCGAATTACTTGTTGCTCCGACAAGTTTTCCCAGCGGGTCGCCCTTGTATAAGTCTGAACTAGTGATGTCAAATCGTCGGGATCCATAAATCAATTAATATTATTCAAAAGTATTTTTGTCCTATTACTAACTAATTTCGGCAACGTGTGGTGACGGCAGAGTAGAATACATTTGTCACCAACCCCTACTTTTCCCGTGGGTGTCGTAAGCGGCGACTTAGGGACTACACATTGAACAGGGAACGGGCAGCAGCGCTCTCTGATACAGTTAAATTTTAATCTGCGATCTCCAACCCACCTGCCAAGCGTGGAGATTATGGCAAAACCCTCCACTTAATTGGAGGAGGCTCATAGTGCAGCAGTGGACTGTAACGGGCTGTTGATGTTGACTAACTAATTTCAACAAAGAATAAGCTATTGTCTAATTTCTAATTTAAAAAAATTGGACGATCGACCAACGACCTTTTTTTCTCTTTCGTTAACGTTCTCTTGTTCTTCATTAATCTCAGACTATAACAGCATTGAAAAACAGGGTGTAAGTTACTTTTTAAACTTGTGTTGTGTTCTACTGCAGGTATTTTGATCGAGAGCATACTTTGCAGATAACTATAGAGAAAATAAAGGTAACACTAAGGTAAGGTTTTCGTAGGTTCTATAAATGCGGGATGTCCCACACAATACAAGGCACAGCGCAACTCTAGTTTTAACTCTACCCGTGTCATGGCTAAGCGATCTCGTATTGATGTCGATATCGATAACCCAAGTTATTACTGCGACCGTTTGGCGTGTTTGTTTGCCGGCCTATTTAATACATTATGTTTTAGCACACACTAGGTAAACTGGCGCGGGGCCCCAGACAGAAAATCCACTCTGAACAAACTACCATTTCAGCACATTTTGGGCACGCACACATTAACTTCGACGCTCTTACGGTGAAAGAAAACATCGTGATGAAACCTGCACACTTCTGCGAAGAAATTCAAGGGTTGTGTGTGAAGTCGACCAACCCGCACTGGGCCAGCGTGGTCTAATCGCCCTAATTCAGGGTATGCTCTATCCTCTTGGTGGAGACGTATATGAGCTGTTGAAGTACCGAAGCATGGAATCGTCTTTATTTTCAGACCATCATCAGTTGATTCAACCTGCAAACTCCTAACCAAACTGGGGAATTTCTCGCATAGATTCGAATTTGGAACCTCGGGAACGGGAGTCGAACGTTCGACCACTCGACTACGAAAGCTACAGTTGGGGAAAAATCAAGTAAGACTTCTGACTTTGTACTGTTCTCAATGAGTTTATGGTATAGAATAGCAAAGTTGTTTTCCACTGTGAAATACTTAATCAAAATTCCTTAAATTATTAGCGTAACCGTATACGAATAACCTTGCTAAATGTGAACCAAAATCGTTTTAAACTTCCTCCCCGAATCATTATTTAAACTTCTGAGACGATGTCGTGGTTGGTAAAATACATACTAAGTACGGTGTGCTATCTACCTTCAAAATATCTACAAAATTTGTTCAATAAAAGTACCTCCCTAACGATTAATTTCAGTGAGTAATGATTAATGCCAGTGAGTTGGATGACCAGAGAATGTTACTTGAACGTTTATTGATAAAATCGTAGTAGTAGTTCTTTCATGAAGAAGTCCTTATTCTAATACAACAAGCATTTAATCACTTTAGCGAGATTTTTAGCGACTCTAATCACTTGGCAAGTTCTTTGTTCTTTGTTGCATCTAACTTTGTGAGTTTGATTTTTGACCAGGCTGGTTTTAGGATTATTTATGGTTGGGGCTGAGGGATTTAATATCTGTAATAATTTTAAAGCTAAAAACTTAGCAGAGTAAGTTTTGAAAATAAAGTGTTTTTTTTTTACACGCCATGGTGTATCGCTACGGTAATTCTTTTGTCGATATTCGATTAAGAACTGTAGGACTTGTTCGGAAAGAGGAGTCTTCACAAACTAATCAAAAACTTAGCCATTGGTATTCCATCAGTGGAACATTAAAATTGCTATATACGATATAGTTCACTAGTGAAGTACTTTGTTATTTGTGAAAAAGTAACTTTTATCGTGACCAATAAATGGAAAAAAAAAATCTACAAAATTGTCTAGTGATATAAATTTTTGCTAATGACAAATCAGCGATTTCTAATTTCTCTATAGATTTTTACAACACAATAAAAAGCTTTAACTACCGAGTCCTTAATGGTAACCTTACTGTAATAAAAGTCGGCTCTTTTGATCGAGTTACCTAAAAGCGAGGTACTAATGAAGGCTGAATATGAGATTTGCCAATTAACAGGTTCCTTCCAAGCACGGAATCGACTTTATTTTCGGACTATCAAATGATTAAGCCTGCAAATAAAACTTAAAACCATTTTGTTTGTCCCCCCCCCCCCCCCCACTGGGATTCAAATCCTCGAAAAAACTATAAACAAACAGTTTTGTCACTATACCACACACATAGGCCATAACTTTTACATAGATTTTACAGGTGACCAATTGTATAATACCTGTGAACAAAATTTCTTGGAAACTTGAAAGTCAAACCAAGTAAAATCTAATCTCACTATCTAAATTTTTTTTCAGTAAGTATTAGTATTTGAAGTTAATTATTTTTTAATGTTGCATTTGGCTAAAGCTAGGATTGAGTTTTAAGCTGATTACATCTTGTTTGAAGACTGCTTCTCCACAAAGATAAAAACTTTCCAACATTATTTTATTTACCTACACATACCATTATTATTTACTGAAGACCACAATAATATATATATATATATATATATAATAGATAATCACCATAATAACATCGCATCAGTTTTAAAGTTGATGAAACCTACAAACCTTGGTGTCGGAACAAAACAGAAGAGCACATTGAGGCAAATTCTCACAGTCACGCGTCCATCCTTTTCACCTTTTAAAGATTAAAAAGGGACAAGAGAAGGCCATTCTAATCTTAGAGCTGTCAAACATCGAATTTGAAACTTATGGCCGCGTCAATTGTACAATTTTAGAGAGCACTCAAAACATGCGACTTAAAAATCTCAATCTGACAGCCACGCCTTTATTTGAGGTAATATCATTTGTTCATCTGAATTCATCTCCTCTCTTTCATTGGTCGTAAAAACGAAAAGGATAGCTGGATTTTTATATTAGGATTAGAGGTTAAAACTACCTTAATGTTGTTAGCTTATTTATCATTCAGAACACACTCCCAAAAATACAGCAGCTGAAATATAAATCCGGTCATGACGACTGAAGAGCGTCTCAGGCCATTTCAAGAGTAGGATATTTCGAGAAAGCGTCCTTTTGATATACCGCTGTTGTTAGGAGGACCCTAGAAGCGGAGTCTTTGAACACTTTATCGATTCATGAAAGCGAGAAGAACAGACGATTTGATTCCAAATGATTGATTGATTGATTGAAAGATTGATTTTGATTTAAAGTATATTCATTCATTCATTCATTCCAATAGGATAACGTCTATGAAAATTCCGCACCCTTAAATCCATACTGTTGCTAATTGGCAACATGTTATCTTTAATATATTTTTTATGTTTATTTTTTATTTTTTTTATTAGCTTTGGTGATCTTCTTTAGTATCAAAAAAAAATTCGAACATTTTTTTACGGAAGGTAGAGTTTGCCGCCAAAACGAAGTCGGATATCGAATTCCAAATTTAAACAAAAAAAAATACTTAGAAATGTCCAATTCATACAAAATAAACTGTATCGAAGCCGAAAAAAATAAAGTATTTTTTATTATTTAACAGTATTTTTTTAAAATTACCATTATTATTATTAATTCTACTTTTTCCATTTTTCTGGACCAAAAACAAGCTTAAAAAAACAAGTTTTGTTAAAAATACAAACTCATGCATTTTGGGTTAACTGTTTTTTTAGTGTAGGTAATTAGTTAAGTTTTTATCGATATTTAGCAGCTTGTGTCTTAAAGAAACTCACCAACAATTAAAAAAAAAAAGATTACAATCGGAAATAACAAACAGGCATATAATAAACAAAGCAAATTGAATAAAAGCTTCGTATTATTTAAACTGAATATATCGGTTCTCGTAAACAAATATATTTTGACTACCAAACAAAGCAACCTGTCGCTTGAACCTAAATGAGAAATTAACCCGTAAAACTATGTTACAAAACAAAAGTCCCTCAGGAGGGTTCACAGAGTCAATGGTTGCATAAAGTATAATAAATAGATGAAGTTTTCAACCGAAATAGAGATTAACGAGATAAATTAGTTTACATTAACCTACTTACAAACAGGGCTGGGCAAAACGCACGTCAGTAATTATATAGTAATTGAAATATTCTTCTTCTTCTTCATCGTGTGGGTTGTGGTCGACTTGAAAACTCAACTCCTAGTGTCTCTCTCTCAACTCCTAGTGTCAGTGCTTTTTTAATTTAAATACATCTACTTATAAAAATGACATCGTACTTAATCATACAAAAACAATTGTTATGGAATGCATTTCGTTCTTTATTTAATTTTGATTCTTCCTTGCTGGAAAAGAGAAAACAAGCGATATTTTGATTGTTTATTATAAGAGGAATAATTTGATTTTAATGACCGGATTCGAATACGTTTAAACTCAAAAAAGGCTCGGATATTTTTTGGTTATTTTTAATGTAATAGCGGTTCGCCCGCGGTTACGCTCGCGTTGTATAAGATTTTCCCATGGGAATAAAACTTTTTCCCGTAAAAAGTATCCTATGTGTTAATCCAGGGTATACAAACTATCTCTATTCCAAATTTCATCTCAATCCGTTCAGTAGTTTTTGCATGAAAGAGTAACAAACATCCATACATACAAACTTTCGCGTTTATAATATTAATAAGGATAAGGATTTCTGTTCAAAAATTATGTTTCGTACTAAAACAATCGGTTCTTTCATATCAAAATTTGTATTAGTTTGTATTTTTAAAAAAATATTAATACTGACCAGCCCTGCCCACAAATAAAGTAGGTTTTTACCCTACCCATGCGTGTGTGTTGTGTTGTACCTTACAAAGTACGAGTATGTTAACAACATTGTTTATGACACTATCTTAGCCGGTTGACGTTGATGACCGATAAGCTCAAGGTTGACAATGTGTTAGGTATATCTATACGTCTCAGCCTCGTTGGTTATTGCTGGCAGTAAATACTTATAGAACCGTCGGGTTTATTTGAATTTAGAAGAAACAAATATGTTTCGAACGCTCAAGAGCTGATTCTATTACTTGTGTTTTGAGGGAAATTTTATCGTCTAATCTTAAGTCTTTATAATTCCGCCTCCACCCTTTTCGCACAATGCATCTGCCTTTTCTGAAGGTCCCAGGTTCTACTCCCTGTCGAGCAGATATTGGAGTGAACAGAAATACCTGTTTCTTTCATGAGATTATAGACCTGGAAACATACATAAAGTTATTAAAATATCTGATCCGTTGGGAATTGAATTGAAATTGGATCTTGAGTAAGAAGACAGATTTATTTCAAGTTCTTCTTCATCGCGTGGATTTTACGGTCTACAACCAACATCACAAACCTTGGAGTCAGTTTTATACAGCCTTCAAAGGTCACTGACATGGCTCATGTAAAGGCAATTTTCGTAGATGGCAGCCAGACCCCCGACTAAAACCCAAGTCACACAGAGCGGGAGCGGCGCGGTCCGGGGCCGGGAAAGCGGGACGGTGCAACACGCCGCGCCATACAAAGTCCCTCTTTCCCGGTCCCGGTCCGCGCCGCTCCCGCTCTGTGTGGCCGAGGCTTTTTAACTTGCCTTCTGAAACATGTAATATTTTTTTTATTTTGGGACAATCAGGTGATTTAGCCTGCAATGTCCTAACCAAACTGGGGAAAGTCACAATTTTATTAGACGGGGCCTTAACCAGGATTCTAACCCGAAACCTGAGACGGCTCCGTAACCCAGGTGGTAGTGTATCTGCCTCCGACGCACAGGGTCGCGGGTTCGAATCCCGCCCAGGGCAAACATTTGTGTGATGAGCACTTGTGTTTGCCTTGTGTCTGGTTGTTGTTTATCTATATAAATATGTATTTATCTATTTAAGTAATGTATATCAGCTAGCTGGTACCCATAGTACAAGCTCTGCTTAGTCTGGGATCAGATGGCCATGTGTGAAGATGTCCCCACATATATATTTATTTTATTTTATTTAATGAGAGTCGAACCGCAATAAAATAACTGAACTATACAACCACCGGTCGCAACTGTGTCATCTACGAGCATCAAAGAATTGTCTAAGTGCGAGTCGGACTCACACGAAGTCCGTACCATTGCACTTAGAGGTCGATAAATAACACAAAAAAATGTTTCTTGTAAATTTCTCCATAAAATAACTTTAAGTGGACTATAATGTTTTTGAGAAAATAAATAGGTATCGTTATACCTGAAAATTGGATGTCCGAAGCTGTGCCATCATGATGTCATTTCAGTAGAACATGAGGTGTAGAAGGGTAAACAATTCAGGGTGAGTCCCAGTTCACTTGAGGCCCGGGATCCTTTGGGTGTCCAGCAGGGCAAATATTTGTACAGGACTATATCTATTTGATAATGAAAGGAGAACCCGTTAAAAACGGTTGTGGGGATAAAGAGCTTTTTGTGTTATTTTTTTAAATAAAGGAATAAAATAATAATTGTCAAACCAGCACTTTTTTAAGTTAATAAACTTCACTTGTAACATACTAGCTTTCTTTTTTTTTAAATTTTCTTGCTAAATGTATAAAAGGAAACTTACTTGTTCCACGGTTCTGTTAAAAAAAGAATACTTCCGCGGTAAAACTACTACAAAATTATAGACGCTAGGATTGGTTTTTATCTTTCTGTCTAATCTGCTACAGTATCACTACGCTGGATTCGTAGCCGTACTGTGTTGCTACGACGACGTAGCAAATGACTACGACGCACCATAGGTCGTCCGATCCGAAGTCAATGCTTATAATGCAAACTCCTTGTATTTTGTAAGTTAGCAACTTTAGTAAAGTTAAGAACTTTGCAAAACTTTGAAATGTTTTTCATTAGGGGTAGATTCACACGAACCACAACCACACCTCGTCGCAGCGACAAAAACAAAGCGAGTAGTGGTTACCTGTGAACGGTTACGTTGTGGTAACTACAAAATGTCGATGTGTTCGCGTACCGTGTTGTTAAAAACTTGTCTAAAACAATGGATATTATTGGATGTTATTGATGGATACCTAGGCAAGTGCCTTTTAGGTTTACCCGGTAGATATGTGTGTTAAAAAAATGTAGTTTTTGTTGTGAACATATATTATGAACTTTATTTCGTTATTTTCTTTTTCAAGTGTAAGTATTTTGGGTTACCTATCGCACATTATTATATAATATTGCTTGGATATTCGTCCACCTAACCTATCAGGGAATCCTTGGGTTGGGAGATACACGTTTGTTGATTGATTTGATTGATTGTGACGGAAAATAGTAATCATACAAATGAGCGTCCGTCCACGTGTTGTCGGTGTGGTGTGGATGTGGTTGTGTTTGTGGTACGTGTGATACTAGCTAAAGCTAGTAAGTTTAAAAACTAAAAACAGTTTTCTCTAAATTTAACCGCAAATCTTTATTTAGTCTCGTATTTAAGTTTGTCTCCTTTAACAAAAGTTTTCGTTAGCATCCAGGTTTGAGACTAGTAAAGTAGCTATTATTTTGATAAGAGAATAAATTTATGCAGCTCTGGAGGGATAAAGCTAGTTTATGCGCTCTTTGCCCCGTAAGTTTCATGAGCCCTCAGCGAAACTGGTTGGGGATTTTTTTTTTCAACCTTATTGTTAGGTTGGTTTACATAATATTAAAGTGAGTGGTAATATAGGAGGCACGGACAGATCGCGCTTGAGTACGCCGGTGAAAATTAACCCTGAACTACCGAAAAGGAAATAAACTTGAAAATTCAAGGTCACCTCTCCTCTTAGGCGGTACTAGTAACTTTGTATTCCATAGGATTACGAAAGTTAAGTTATGTAACGTATAAATAATAACTTTGGTTTACAGTTTATAATAAATTAGCTGGTAGTGACTGGCCCTAGCCACTGCTAGTCGTCCGGGAGACGCGGGTTCGACCCCCACAACGTACTAATGTGTTTTCGATTTTTGAATTTATAAGTGTACCTATGTTTATTTGGTGCTCTTACGGTGAACGAAAACATCGTGAGGAAACTTGCACACTCCAAAGGTTGTGTGTGAAGTCGACCAACCCGCACTGGGCTGGGCATGGTCCGAATTTAGTCAAAATGTCTTACATTATTGTCTCCTATATCTGTTATCATGTTACGACATGATTGATTCATGACGTAGCTGATTGGAGTGATTCATTTTATTATTCAAATCGTGATTCTCAAATTTTCACAATTTTCCCAAACGTTGACCTAATCTACTTTGCCTGTCTTTTGTTTTCGTCACGCGTAAAATATTTATAACAAAAATTGTGGCAATTTTTGTCTGTAACCTAGATTCTGAGAAAAAGATATCAAAAATAATTGACCGAGCAAGTGCGGAGCGCGAGTGAAGCGTCTCCGTTTCAGCTTAGGCAAAAATGCTTTCATGTGTCCAGGGAATGTACGAAGGATCTGGACATCCTCGCTCTCCTCTACATGGCGCATTTCTCAACGGATTCAAATGAACCTAAAATAGCGGCACGAAAAGCGGTAAAATAAACTCAGTTTCCTTCAAAACCTAATAGAAAATTGTTGGAGTAACAAATACGTGACAAATACTATAATATAACATCCATCCCTAAAGATCTAATATACCTTACCCTAAGTTCTACTTCACCTGATATTGATCTTTAGATTATTCCGGAAGATCATAACAATTGACACTCAATGAAACTTTCTGATTGTTCTGTGAGTGAGGTTATAACAGATCTTGGTTGGCAACACAACTTAGATGAAAGGTCAAGTCTCCTATGACATATTTAATCTGACTATGAGATCAAACTAGTTTTAATGACATAAGTTTGAGGTTGGATAGTGAAAGTAGTGAAACACAAAGCTCGCTGAGCTTATCAACCAATATCTGCGATAGAAAGAAAGAATAAACGTTTAGAAAGATGCTGATTCACTTGTGCTTTTCGAAGCACGGCGGCGGCGCATGAGAGACTTGCGGTTGTTTCCGTAAACTAGTTCATGAACATTCTTTTGACAAGTTTCAACTTCGGATTCGGATTCTTTCGGAGTTTCAACTGTAAGAAAAAAATCTAGTATACCTACTGTAGCGTTTAAAAAAGAAGCTAGCTAGCCTGTGGTCGACAACCACAGGCGAAACGTGAAATTTAGGTGTACAAAGAAAGATTTAGTTGAATTTGTCCTGAGGGGACTCCGTCGATATAGTGTCGCTGAACTAGTGTTGTGTTGAGAGAGTGTATCGATGCAGGAAGGTGTAAAGACCGCGGAGTACCCCGGAGAGTAATTGCCAAACGGGAACCAAATTTGGTGGAGGACTAAAAGGAGGGCCAGAGAAACCTAAAGGGCCTTTTTAGAATTTAGAAAAAAATTTAGACAGAATTTGGCAAAATCCGCATACAAAATTACACTGATACAAAAACAGGCTAAAAAAATCCGCGAGATGGGCAGTATCCCAGGGGGGACGCCGGTGCGCGGGTCTGCGGCACTCAGCTGGTACGGGCGCGGACGCATACAACGCAGGGATCCAGGCACGTCCAATGCCTGGTGGCCTCAGGTGTCCGGAACCACAGCGAGAGATCGTGAAAGGCACGGAGGGCCCTCGTGTGTGTGTCGCAGAGGCCGGAAATACACTGTAAAGATTGACAAAGAAATAATCGCCATCCAACCAAGACAAGGAAAGAGAAAAGTGCGTCGATAAAAACCAGTAGGAAGACAACACAAGACTTACCCGGCTAGTCCAAAGTAGGAGCCTGTCCTAATATTTATTGTATTCCAAGTTATTTATAACATTTACTTATATTTATTTACTAATATTCAACCAGACTTATAGATATTTACTGATAATCTAACGATTCAGGAAAAAATCGTTTCTATCTGATGATAGACGACAACTGGGAAAACAATAAACAATTTAGAAAAAAGGTCAAACCAAGAAAATTTGAAATTTGAAAAAGTGACATAAAAACCGGCCAAAAGAAAGAAGAATCATACCAAAAAGGTTATTAAAAAACCTGCAGTAATGCTGCACTACCTTGTAACAATAATTTCTTCATAACACTCGTCATCATACAAACAAATACAAATTATGAACCGTTTTTGTGGTGTTATTACAAAAAGAAAACTTAAGTACCTAAAGATAGTTGCAGTGTTGTTATCGTATACAAATTAGCATCAATCTCCCTTACAGGTCCGTAAAACTGAACAGTCGTTCTTAAATATTAACAATTCAGTAAAGTGTGATCAGCTAACCAAATATTTTAGATAATTAAAAAAATATTGTGATTTCTGGAAAGTTGTGGTACAAAAGTCGTTCAGTATCATGTGCTGAAATACCACGTAAAGTGAACAACTTTTGCGTTGTATGCAATGAACTACAGTAGTCAAGAAGAGTAAAAGCTAGCTAGAACATAGCACCTAACTCGCACAATTAATTTTGACAGACGACGACGACGACGACGGGCAGGCAGATGATGTCGCTGCTGTACATTGAAGCTTACTTTATAAAACATCATTGTACGCGTATGCGAATGTGGTATGGTATAGTTTTATGTTTTCCCGTCTTCTTTGGTGTTCATTTGGTGGGGTCAAAGAAGCGTAGTTACGTTTCTTGACTGTATGTAAATAAGACACAAATTTTGACACCAAAACCCGTTCATAAATAACAATAACAACATAATCACTATAGTTATTTATCGCTTGGCCAAAAACAAAGCCTTCGGAAACTGGTCTCGTTCCAAACAACAGAGATTGTGGTCCCATTATTGTCCTCCTCATCCTGACAAACAAATAAATTGCTCTCCGAAACGTAAATCGCCTGGAGGAAATTGAGATGGCCCCTGATTGTGTATTTATTTATTAGGTGCCGCTTTTATAAAAAAAAAATTATGTTTATCCTTAATCGTAATTATTATGAATGCAAAAGTGACTGTCTGTTTGTTACGCTTTCAAGGCTAAACTACTGACCCTAATCTTATGAGTTCAAAGATAGGGGTACCCAAGGACGGACATAGGTTTTATTGGCGGTGGTCTAGTGGCTAGGGCCGCTGCCTCCCATCCGGTAGACGCGGGTTCAATCCCCACCACGTACCAATGTGTTTCCGAATCTTGAATTCATATGTACTTTCTTTAATGAATACTTAACTTTATGTTATTGCAATTTAACATTGCGCTGTAATTGAGTGGCTGTATAGAAAGATGGAACATAGATCAATAGAACCCTGCGTTCCGAGACGCGCTGAAATCGATTAAAGTACCCGTTCCGAATCACTGCCAGCCATACATATTTTTGTTTTTTTGATCGCTGACAGCGCTGAAAATCTGATTCGGAATGCGCCTTTTTTTTATAATTTGACAGCTGTCAGTTGAAAACGATTCTCCCTCCGGGCTGAAAAGCTCCTCGGGCAACTTCAGACCTACTTTCCGAGTATATATGACTAATGAAAATATCTTTGCTATTTGCGATCTTTTTTAGTTTGTGAGCTATAGTTTTTCGGAGTCGGCTCCGACGATTTTATTAAGATTTTTTTATTTGAATCCTGCCCAGGGCAAGCATTTATGTGATGAGTATATGTGTTTGCTTTGTGTCTAGATGTCTATGTACTAATGTTTTTTATTTACTTATGTACTTTAACTGTCTGATGCCCGTCATTGTTTAGTTTGAGATCAAATGGTCGTCTGTAAGATTTACAGTACAAACTCTTGAATTAAATAATTGGTATTATTTTATAATAGCGACCGTTTATATAACAGAACTCCTTTCCATTAAAATTACTACAATTTCGTCCTTTTTTCAAATGTGCGACGGATCATTAAACATTGGAAAAGTAGATCTTAGGAGATTAATCAAATTGAAATTGTTTGTGAGGCAAATCCCGCCCTAAAAGACTAGCCGAACTCATCTCGTTTAGTCTTGTAGAGCCCAAAAACGTCAAACATTTTGGAGGCACAATAAGCCCCAACATTGAAGTCTAAAGCTTCTTACGGGAACTAAATAAAAACGGAGAAAACTTCTGTGAAAGGACGCCCTTCAAGAGTATTTTCACATTTTTATTTTATTATCGGCGACTTTTCGTGAAAGTTTGTATGAAACTCGACGATAAACACATTAATTAGGTATGTGAACAAACTCTATTTTGGGAAATAAATATGTTTTGGAATGTTTGTAATGATGTTTGTGTCAGACTCGGAGGAAAAGTGTCAGAAAATATTTTATTTCGCACAAGTAAAAATACGCATATCCACATGAAAGAAATATTTCTCCTAACACATCGTTTGCCTAGCAACTACTAAAAAAACAAATAAAAATAAAATATATTATTTTTATTTATTATATTTTTATTGAAAATTGGAATTGTTGTTGTTTGTTGTTTGTTTCTTAGAGAAAATAATAATATTTTATTACACTGAAAAAATGATCCCTGCCACTGAAATTGCGTCAAAAGTCTGGCCAACAGCTGATGAAGTTTATTATTAAAAAATATTTCTTGCAGATGGACGTTGTATAGTTATTCAGATTTATTTGTAGCAGTAAATTTGGACGCAAGATTGTTGTACAGTTCTGATATTGATAATTATTTAATAATAATATTATTTAATAATAATATTTTAGTGCCGCCAAACGGCAAAAAATAATAATGATGAAGTCATTTGAAACAAAATAATACACCCCGGTTTTACTCTATGGGTTTTGAAAGGGTGCATGGAACCAAAATTATCAGGTTTTCAGCACTTATCTGTTATTATTATAAATTACATATTGTGACATTATTAGTAACTTCTTGCCATATTAGATTTTTATACGATTCTACATACTGAAACCCAAGGACGGAACTCGTCCAAAAGAATGTTTATCTTAGCAATTTGCCGAGCAGATTAGTGTAAAGTGTCGGTCAATATTGGCTGCCATGATCTTGTGTCACGTTGTGGGCGTATAGTGCGTGTACGCATTACAAGATGATCAACTTTTTGTGAAAAACAGGAAATATTAAGAACGCAACTTAATAGAATCTTGAAACAATAGCGTTTTGTACACATTCTTTAAGATTTACATCTCCTTTTACGAGTACGTTGCGATAAAGATAAAAGAAACCTTAATAATCTCTATCAATATTATTCTCAGATCATAATATTGTTTTGTTCATCTCATCAACAGCTCATATGCGTTCCCCACCAAAGGGGCTTGAGCCTACCCTGAAATAGGGTGATTAAGTCTCAGTCGACCACACTGGCCCAGTGCGGGTTGGTCAACTTCACACACAAATTTTTAATTTCTTCGCAGGAGTGTGCAGGTTTCATCACGATTCGTCAGGTCGTGATTGATAAAATAGATGCTTTATTTTTATTCATAATTAGGATTTTAAATACACTTTAAAATTATAAAAACTATACTATTATCCTCTAAAGAAATTATGCGGGGAAAATTATGTCCATAGATTTTATGCTGACATTAAACAAGAATAAGAAAAGATACATTTGCTCGCACTTTTTTACACTAATAAAAACCTTCTCTATCGTCTACTTACACACGCACTTTAACACCAAAACCAACCATTAAACATTTATTACTATGATACATTTAATAGAACAACAATAAATAACCCATCTCGCTATATTTCTTTCCCGTTGTGTAAGACTATAATAAAGCCGAAAAATATAACCAATAACAATAAATTTGTCCGGTTGGCACCCCTGATGGTGTGACCCATTTACCGGGTCATTCGCTTCGAACGCTTTGGCGATAGTGTCTGTTTTATTGGTGTGTCTAGTCCATATAATATTACTGTGAAACATATACCTATTTTTATTACAAGGATATGAAAAGACATTTTTAATTTTATTTATCTAAGCTGTCCCCGTGTGGTGACGGCAGAGTAGAATACATTTGTCACCAACCCCTACTCTTCCCGTGGGTGTCGTAAGAGGCGACTTAGGGACTACACATTGAACAGGGAACGGGCAGCAGCGCTCTCTGATATAGTAACCTTTTAATCTGCGATCTCCAACCCGCCTGCCAAGCGTGGAGATTATGGCAAAACCCTACACTTAAGTCCAGCAGTGGACTGTAACGGGTTGTTGATCTGCTTGTGCCCTGATTTTTCAATTATGTGTATATCAAATGGCTTTATTAGGCTACTTATATATGGCGCAAATGAACAAGATTCACTGATGTTTTTGTATGTAATTGATAAATTTGAAATGGTCCTAATTTCAATGTGCTAGGCTCTAAAAAATGGCTTGTCTGTGAGAAGATATTTAGTTATTCGTATGCTATTTTATAAATTCTTGGAGCAAATTGTTTATGTCTGCAAAGAAATCCAACGATTGTTTATAGTCTGCGCTAACTTCTATTTTTAGTCCCCGATGAAAAAGAAGGGATAAAAGAGACGGATATTACGGGTATTACAAGTTAGATGCCTACGTCTGTCTGTCTGTCAGTTTGTGGCTTCGTAACTCCCTAATGGATGCATAGATTTCAATTAACTTTATAGAGAGTCTTACAAAATGAATAACCTACAACTCACCGAAAATTTTTTTGGAAAATCGAAAGTATACCATATAAATGCGCACAGGAAAAAATAAAGATTATTGTCAAAATTCAGTGTCGCGTTAATAAAAAGGGATACTGACCCATGGGGGTCCTCAAGTCCCATTCAAGATGAAATAATGGGCATTTCCCTAATACGAACATAGGGCTCTTTTGGGAAAAATAAAACACGATTAGTTGAAATTCATTGAGCTATATTTTTATCAATTTTACTGCCTGGTTACAATATCTTTAAGCTATGGTTTATTTTGAATGATAAAGATTCACTTTGGGCGCATTCCGAATCAGACTTTCAGCGCTTTCAGCGATCAGAAAAGCAAACAAACGTATGATTTTTGACAGCTGACAGTAATTCGGAACGCGATTACGGGTGCTTTAATCGATTTCAGCGCGTCTCGGAACGCAGGGTTTACTTCACTTATTTTTGTAATGAATTCCAAACCAATTATTACTATTGTTAAATTGTTGTGAATTTGGTTAGGATATTTATTTACTGTTTAATTTTCTGAATATATGGTCGTTGTATCGCAAATATTAGATAACGGAAAAAGCAGTACATTTTAAAACTGGATAATTTTCTTCCAAATAGATTCTGAATCAATCAATCAGCCTATTGCAGCCTAAGCGGGTGATCGTGCGCTTTGGCGTGCCCTTAGGGAGGCCTACGTCCAGCAGTGGACTGCAATAGGTTGCATAGATTGATTGAATAGATTCTTATTAAAATCACACTTAATATTATAAATGTGAAAATATATTTGGATGTTTAGATGTTTGTATCTTGTTCCGCTTTCACGCTTAAACTACTAGACGGATTTGGATCAAATTTGGAATAGAGATAGTTTGTACCTTGGATTAACACATAGAATACTTTTTACCAGGAAAAAATGTATTCCCACGGGAAAATATTACATAACGCGAGCGTTGAATAGATTCTTATTAAGATAGTAAAATATTTTATCTAGAGCAACTTTTGATATCGTATTCTTCTATTTACAGGTATGTTTGGACAAACATGGTATGGAGAAATAATAATTATAACAGAACTTCGGTATGTCTGCTGTTAGTGAGTATCTGGTATGCTGCAAATCTGACCCACAGGTTTACAAAGACCACACTAGACAGTTATTATGTGAATAAGCAAAATATATGTTCAAAAAGACGCACAAGATATCATCGTATCTTAATCATTTATGTTAACATGATAAAAGTACGAAACCATAATAGGATTTTGCGAGACGAATTCCTGGCCAGAAGATTTATTAATCTAATCTACTCGGAGTGAGCCCCAATGGGATGGTCGCCCAATGGTGCAGTCGGTAGACACTTGGTTGCCGTTCGTAAGGTTGTAAGTTTAATTTTGCCCTAGTAAAATATTTTCAGTTTGCAGTAAATGCAACAATTACAAATTTTTATCATGGCATCAGGTATAAGCTGAGAAGAAAATGTCTCACGATGGATCTGGACAATAGATCAACTGAGAATGAAGATTTCATGATTAATTACGTACAACAGCTTTTATATTGCATGAATGAATGAATGAACGAATGAATATACTTTATTGCACACACAGAAATAATAAATGACAGAGTGGAAGTAAGAACAGGAAGTGTACAGTTACGTCGTCGTTTATACGACCCCACCAAGTGCTTAGAACCTATCTTTAACTACGGCGTGATGGTCTTAACACTCAACCTTTGAATTTACGATTGCAAATTTACTCTACAATGCTAAATACGAAAATTAAAAATGCGTTTGTGGAGATATGCGACCCGGAAACACGCTGCAACTAAATAATGCGTTCGCAAATTATTAAAAAAGGTAAAATTTACGATTGCAAAAATACACTATAATAAAAAATATGAAAATTAAAAATGCGTTCGCGAAAATCATCTAGCAAATTGGCGGGACGTCGTCGTCGCCTGGTGACGCGAGCGTAATTTTCCTTATGACATAAACGACGCTATGCTACATACTATTAAGGTTTATATTGGTGGCAATTCGGCATACGCCCAACTAAACTAAACTAAAATTAGTCCTGTCACTTTCTATTATTTTTAATTGAAAAGGGACCGAAGATCATCGGTTTTGTTTTTGTCTTTGACTTCACGACTAACTGTCAATTTTAGTGGCTTTTTATTCGTCATGGTGTTAGGTAGGCACTAAAACAAGACTAAATTTGACAGTTAGTCGTGAAGTCATAGACAAAAACAAAACCGATGATCTTCGGTCCCTTTTCAATTAAAAATGTTATATAGTGACAGGACTAATTATAGTTTAGTTTAGTTGGGCGTATGCTGAATCGACACCATTGTGTTACTTTGACTTAATTGTAAGTAAATCTAAATTCGAATAAAATATTTTTGATTTGATTTCATTTCATTGACTATCCGTCTCCGCCATACGTCCTCGCCACGCCACTTTTGTATAAACCATGCCTTAGACGTGAAGATAACATAAACTTAACATATACTGATATAATTTACTGGACGCGGCAGCCGAAACTCTAAATTTTACTTGCAGATGTCCTTATTTATATTCCCCCCCTGTCACCTACAGTTCTCCGTGCGAATCAACTTAGCAACTGAAGGAGTTAACACTGAAAAAATATATTTTGTTTTTTGCATTGATGATTTATATTATTTACATGAAATAATGAGCATCGGTGGTGTATAGGGTTCGATCCCCACCACGTACCAATGTGTTTTAGAATTTTGAATTTACATGTACGTTTATTCGACGCTCTTAAAGTGAAGGAAAACATCGTGAGGAAACCTGCACACTCCTGCGAAGAAATTCAACGGTCGTGTGTGAAGCCGACCAACCCGCACTGGGCCAGCGTGGTCAACTAAGGCCTGATTGTCCTGATACAGGGTAGGCTCGAGCCCCTCGGTGGGGACGTATAGGAGCTGTTGACGACTTGGAATAATGAGAAAACATTGGTTATAGGTATATAATATAGGCTAGGATATCTGCTTGTTTTAGTGGAAGGTTACGGGTTAAAGTTATCGAATTTTGAAATTATACTAACGTGTGTGGAGAGCAAGGTTATACAAGGTTATATAAGGTTTTATAATATGTGGTATTCTTCTTGTGGTGAATTTAGCACTAATTTACGCTAAAGAGCCCCTTGGTGGGGGGGGACATTATACGAGTTATTGATATAGACATACGAGAAAGTCGTACTTTGAGAGTTGAAGAATTATTTATAATGAAAAGTATTTGTAAAGAACAATCAAAACTTTAAAATATCTTTATGCAAAATCTACGTCAATTTGTCGCTCCGTTGCTTGGTAAAAAACTTTCTTACTTATATTTAAAAAAAAGTCCACTAACTTTTCACTTCAGCAAGCTCACTTAGCTCATTTCACTAGATTCCACTACTCTATCATTTCCATGAACTAGATTAACATACTTAATAGTGTTAAAACTTCTGGAAAGCAATCTCTTTCTTTCAAGATTATTACGTTCTTGGAACACTGAACCTACGTAAACTCAACATGTCGTCTAAATTATTCCCTTTCTCATTCCTCATGAAGATAATAAAATTACAAAAGAAATTCTTCAGGGAAGATTTACAGAGGAAATTATGTATGCGTGAGAGCCAACACTCACAAAAAATAAAACCGCGGGAGTTCCGTTCTTTCGCTATTTTCTTGGGTTGTGCCTCCAGTTCCAGTACCAGTTCCCAAAGTAAATAAGAACTAGTGTTGCCAAAAAACCGATAGTTTTACATTCGATAGTAAAATGCCAAAAACATGTACCCAATCGATAGTATCGATACTATCGATAGGTCTATCGATTGGGTATATGTTCTTGGAGTGTTGCTGCTCAACTGCTTCTAATTAGAACAAGAACCGAGACAAAAAAATGTCTGTGGTTGATAAAAAAAACAAATGACAGTTCTTTTTTCTATTTTTAGTAGTTTCGAAACGGTTTTATCGAACCGGGGGCGGTTGCCGACCCCTGCCGGGGTACGCTCGCTCCACTCGCTCGGCTCCCTCCGCTCGCTTCCTCCGACTGTTGTTGATTGACATCAGTCTAACCTAACCTAACCGACTGTTTGACTTTTGCGTAGTTTATTTTTTTTTGCGGGGGCCAAAATATAATTATCTAAGTAGGTACTACTGCGCCCTCCTTGCGCCTGTGTTCGCAGCCGTTACCGGCAGAGGAGGCACTTCCATTTTCTAGCAAACTTTAAAGCTATAATATTTTTGTATGTCAAAGTGGTTCAAAAGCTGAAGTTACTGATAAAATGGAAAGCAAACTCAATGCGTTCATTTTTAGATTTTAGTGGTACACTTATAAAATGGCACATTTTAAGCCCGAAAAGGTCGTTTATCTATACTTATAGGACCTCTATAAATATGAGGTACATAATAATTGCAACTATCCGATGATGCCCGTACATAGATATTTAAGAAAAAATATCACGCAGAAACTACTGCACAAAATTGGATGAAGTTTTTACAGTTGTATTGCTAGAGGTCTTACTTAAAAACTGTTTATCTTGATACGCCGCCATTTAGAAGCAGAGTTATTTCTTATTGTTTAGTGCTAAAAAGTTCACATCAGAGATAAATGTCCCGAAGCAAAGTCTCAGGCAGATGGTTAGTTAACAATAAATGTGACGATGTGAAAATCCTTATATTAAAGTACCCATTTGTCCTATAGTGACCTACGATGGTCGAAACACGACCTAGATACATAATACCTGATTTCATTAAAATGATTATACTTTTAACATTGAAAAACCGCTTTGATATTGACAGTAGCGTTTGTTTAATCCCGTCGTCCTAATTCCAGTTAGGGTTGTTACATACTAGTACAATTTTCGTTTTTGTCAATTTTAATAAACAACTGATGATCTTGTAAATATTAACTGACTTAAAAAAAAACTAAAATTTGCATGCCTAACAAAGAAGGTTGAGCATAGAAAACCCCAAACCTTATGTAACACCATGTATTACCATATTTCTCATTTGAAATAAGTATAATAAACAATCATATTATTACCATTTATTGTTTTTCGAAGAATTTTCCGCGATATTTATACACTTTTCCATACGTTCGAACCAGTTTTTAAAACATTTATTCCACTCCGAAGTGGGGGTAGTCAAAATGGTCGATTTGTATGCGTCAACAGCTTCTTCGGCTGAAACGTTGACCACGAAGACTTTGCTTAATTTTGGGGAACGTAATGAAATCGTTAGGGCTCGAGTCAGGGCTGTAAGGCGGGTGATCTAAAATTTCGACATTTTGGCTGCTCAAAAACGTCAGAGTTTGGCCGGCGGTGTGCGAGCTTGCATTGTCATGGTGCAGTATCATACGACGACGTCTTGAGTTGTTTTTACGAAATTCTGTGATGAATTGTGGCAAACAAACAGTGGTATACCAGTAGTTAACCGTTTTGCAATCTTCTACTACAATAGTGGCAACGTGTCCACCCTTTGCCACAAACGAGGCATAAATACCAGCGTTCTACAGTCCTAAGACATGGTGTTGCATCACTAAACACAGAAGTGATCTCCTGAAAACACTGAAGTCGCGTTAATCTCCTTTGAAAGTCGTAAAAAAATTATCGCACGCATATTTTCCTTTGATATTTCCATTTTTACAACAGACTTGTCACCCACCTTTGAACAGACGCTACAATAAAACTAGTCGACCAATTAAATATCATTCTTTTGTTTCCGAATTCTAAATTCAAAAAGCTGAAAACGCCATATGTTTTTTTTTTTTAATAATCGTGGGAAGTTTGCAAACGACATGACTTAAAAGGCTCGTATTATTATAAAAATAATTATAGTCCTTGTAGTGAAGAGTTATAATTAAAACTTTTTTGTGAAATTATTTAAAAGTGTCTTTCACTGAATAGAGACAATCACTTAAGTGTTAAGGGACACGTTTTTTTTTTAGCTAAAACCTACTTAACGACTTATGTAACAGCTGTTATATTACTCATTAGTCTTTAGGCTAGATTGTAATCCTGTTTCCTCCTTCTTCTTCGAATTTCGTCTGCTTCCTTGTCTTGTAAGGTAATTTCTCCCATTAATTGGCCTAATTAACGTGGTAATATAGCAGACACGGACTTGGTGTTGTAAATTCAAAAACCGTTCTTACGAACCCCGGTGTCAGTGTTACAGAGCCGCCCAAGGCCACCGACATGGCTCGTGTAACGACTGCTTCCCTTTATACCCGTGTCCTACCAATCCTAATACCAGTAGTAAGATAGAGAATTAGTCTGCCCGTTTCCGTAGATAGTACGAGTAGCAGAACTGGGATGGGACCAACGAATTATCTATAGTCTAGAAGAGTAACCGTCTAACAAAGCCCGCTAAAAGATGGCACCTAATAATTTTGACAGACGACGACGACGACCGACGGGCAGATGATGTCGCTGCTGTACATTGAAGCTTACTTTCGACATTCTTACAAACCGAGTCATATAAAACATCATTGTACCGCGTATTCGAATGTCGTATAGTTTTGCTTTCTTTGGTATTCATTTGGTGGGGTCAAGTTTGAAGCGTAGGTACTCTTCCAGACTATAGATAATTCGTTGGATGGGACCCACTACATCTTAATACGGAAACATATTTTTTTCTAGAAAATCAGGTGGTTCAGCCTGCAATGTCTTAACCAAATTGGAGAAACTACCTTAAAGAGATTTTTATTTAACAGTCCCCACGAGATTCAAACCCGGATCAGGAATGAGAGTCAAACTGACTACCACTCGGCCACGGAGTCTAATATTTTCCGTAAAGAAACCTGTTTGAAGTCTGACATTGCATTGCGCTGGTCGCATGTGCAGTTTGCTTGCGCAGCCCTGGCCGTCGCCGTCGCCGGAACTGACCTTGCGCGCCGATCAATGCGAATTACTCACTCAATTACTGAGCAAATACAAACAGACCTATAAAGTGCTGTGTATACGTAGATATACTACATGTCGCCGTAAGATAGTTATAGCCGTCATTTGATCATATCACTAGGGAGCTCGGCTAGGGAGGGATATGATCATATACCGGAAGATAATGAATGACAGCTGTTCATTACTGTCTTACTAGGGATATGATCATATCACGGCTGCAACCATCTTACTGCGATGCATTCAAACTCTTATGATACATAGAACTTGAAGGTGTCTTAAAGGAAGGATTTGTCTAAAGAATTTCCTGTCACGTAAGGAGAACGCTTACCGAAGTGAACGGGATGTGCACAGTGGCTTAATCTATCAATCTTTACAAATATGATATTTGTAGTACCAAATTTCTTACTTGTACTAGTACTTTTTATAAGTTGGTCTATTATTCGATAACCTATAAAGCCTACTTGATGTTGATAGTTTTCCTTTTAAATTCATCATATACACTACTACCATGATTTTTTTCACGTTTCCATATACAACGGTTTCGCTGGTAGAGGGGGGCGGGGGGGGGAGAAACTTGACTCTAACAAAAACAATGAATGAATGAATATACTTTATTGCACACACAGAAATAATAAATGACAGAGTGGAAGTAAGAACAGGAAGTCATGTACAGTTAGGCGGCCTTATTGCTTCATAGCAATTTCTTCCAGGCAACCTTTGGATACAGGAGACTATAAAGTAACGCGGAATAGTGCAAATATACCGTATAAACTACAAAATGTAGTTGTATACTAAATAACCTACATGAAATATATACCTACAATAACATACATATTAATAAACATACATAATAAAAAGCACTTACATACTATATAACTACATAAAACTATATATATATATATATAGATTTATGACGGACTCAAAGCTTGTACCTGCATAGGCTAACACTAAAATGGAGTAGGCACCTACCTACACTAGGAGACAGAAAGGAAGTGGGCTTTCAGACGGTTTTTAAACGCGTCAATAGACGGGGCACGTCTTATGGTCGGAGGGAGCGAGTTCCATAGCCTTATGGCTTGGACGGTGAAGGAATTAGTGTAGAAGTGAGTAGCGTGAATGGGCATAGTAAGAGACAGATCTAGGGAGGAGCGTAGAGTGCGATCAAGGGCGAGAGAACGAAATTCAAATCTTTCTTTGAGGTATGACGGGGTAGAAGGGATAAAGAGTATAGAATAGAAAGAGATAGAACATGGGAGTCCCTCCGACGACGAATAGGGAGCCAGTGTAATTTAGCACGGAAGTATGACACATGGTCATACTTCCTGAGATTAAAGATAAACCTAATGACAGACGTTTTGAAGCCGCTCGAGTTTGCCGAGCAACTCTTCCGTGAGATCAAGATATGAACAATCAGCGTAATCTAAGATTGGTAAAAGAAGTGATTGAGCAAGAGAGATTTTAGTACTGGTCGGCAAGAGATTTTTTAGTCTTCTGAGAGATCCATAAGCAGCAAAGATCCTCCTACTCACCTCAGCAATTTGAGGTTTCCAGGACAGGTTGTTATCAAACAAGACACCAAGATTTAAAAATTAGCACTTTTAAACGGAATATTTCTAAAACTTACACTAGCATCGAAAAATGGTCTTAGCAAACCACACTTGTTTTTAAAAGACCTATCCAACGATACCTCACACTATAAGGTAATCGTGAAAAAAAAATAACCCCCTCTTGACGTGTACCAGAGGAAAGCAAAATTTTTTTTTTAAGATTTTATTCTTCAGCTTTGTCGGCATGATTCATATGTATATTCATGCCAAATTACAGCCTTCTAGTACTAAGAGTGTCTGAGCTAAGCTGCGGACAGACAGACAGACCGAAACATAAGGGTTCCTTTTTTACTACGGAACCCTAAAAATGAATCGACAAAATGTATGTTAGCGCATAGCCGAACGATTTCATCAAATTGGACAATTCTTTTTTGTTGTGTTCGTTATTGCCAGGACAAGGATGGTTTGAAATATTTTATTTTTAGAAAATTACATAGAATTATGTATGTATATACGTGATGGTTATTTAATCTTATTGGAACTAACGTGTTTAAGCTTTCTAATAAGTTTCTTATGAGTATCCGACTATTTTTTCTATGAAAATTAAACTTTAAACTTTTCTATCTAAATAAATCTTAAAATTGCTATTGGATCTTTTCAGTGATAATAAGAACAGTTAGATCTACGTAAAGGCTACGTGCTATATAAATTTCATCGCAATCGGTCAGTCTGACAAAAAGTTATAGCCATTGAAATTTTACAATTTTGTTCGCTAAGATTCTGCTCAAAGTTACTGTTCTACAGGGTTCTATGTATAATATTACGACAGATTATAAGGTGATCTATGTGGTTAACAAGTTTTTATGTAAATCCGTGACGTGCCTTTGATATAATTTGCGAGATAAGGTTTCTAGCTATTTTACATAAGAAATCTGTTCTGCAGTTTTAATTCGCTAGTTGTGGCACATGAAATAATCAACTCAAAAAAATAACTTTACATGCAATTATATGACTAAATGTTTAAAGAAAAGTAACGTAATCAATATAAAGTTATAAAAAACAGACAACAGGTAAGTAGAATCAATTTAAAACTAAACAAACAAAATTACTATTCGAAATTGGCTCTTAAAACTAAGGAAATAAGACACATGTAAATTGACTCTTAAACTAAGGCAATAAAAGGAAAAAGTTGTTAAAATATTTAATAAAGAAAAATAATATGTACAAACTTAACCTAAATCGTCGATCGCCGACACTCATCTTTAAAAATATCTTACACGACACAGCGTATCCGCGGGTGGACATTATTAGTGAAAACAGGTAAGAAACAGACAAAACAAACCAGAAACAAATAAAACAATAATGTTTTCCAAAGAAATAAAAAGTACGCATTTTGAGCTTCAAGCCGCAGTATTTATGCAATATTTTGCATACAAAGCGTCGCTCGCTTCGATAGTTCAATATGTTCTTTGTTTTACGTACGTTTTATGGTATGGAGTTAAAAAAAGTGGTACTCGTATAAAATTCGGTAAAACGCTATCTGTAAAATACGTTTTTTTTTTTACAAATAGAGAATCAAATAGAGATCTAGTCTACGTTAAAATTAAACGGGCTTCACAATATTCAACCTTTTAAATTCCTAGTAGGCTCATGTTTTCCTTCACCGACTTTTCAGAGCGTCGGTGTTGCAGTGGCTAGAACCGCTGCCTTCCGACCGCAGACGTAAGTTTGATTCCCATAACGTATATTATGTAAGTGGAATCAGTGGAGACATGAGTATTTTGAAATCTTGCTGGACCCATCAGTGGAACCAAGCAGTGGAACCAACGGTCAGAAAGGGTTCATTCGATGGTCTGATGGTGAAGGAAGATATCGTGCGGAAACCAACATACTTCTGCCAAGAAATTCAACCAACGGTCGCACATAAAGTGGACCAACTCGCACTGGGCCAGTATGATCGGATAACTAAGGCCTTATCGCCGTGTAGACTTAGGCCTCTCGGTGAAAACATATTATTATATGAAATGTGGGTGAAAAGCGTCAAATAAACATGTTACGAATTCGTATTACCCGTAGTACGTGGTGGGGTCAAACCCGAACGAACAAGAGGCAGTAATCCTGCCAGCTATACACAACCGACAAACCGATACCATCAATCAATCAATCAATCAATCAATCCATTGCAATCCACTGCTGGACGTAGGCATCCCCAAGGGCACGCCAAAGCCACCACCATACCATGCCTTTTAACCTTCACCATATATATATCGATACCATATAAGTTTTTAAATAAAATATTTCCAATCGTATGGAGTAGCAATAGATTGTGGTTTTTGTTTGCATAGCCGGTGCATTTCATGCATTTATATGCGGGCGAGCGGTGCTTTTTGTGCAACTATTAATTTGTGCGGAAAAAGCTTAGGTTCAGCCTTCTTGTAGATATTATGTTTTGTTTATAATAGGATGGATTATTTCAGGGTAACGCTTGAATCTATTAACTTTCTTATGTAAGATTGATAACCAATTTTACAAACCCCTGGTGTCAGTGTTAGAGCCATCAAAGGCTATTGACATGGTTTGTGCAAAGACTACTTCCGGACATAGTAACTAGATTAAATAAAAAAAATATACAACGGCCCGTTACAGTCCACTGCTGGACTATTTGCCATAATCTTCACGCTTGGCAGGCGGGTTGGAGATCGCAAATTAAAAGGTTACTGTATCAGAGAGCGCTGCTGCCCGTTCCCTGTTCAATGTGTAGTCCCTAAGTCGCCTCTTACGACACCCACAGGAAGAGTAGGGGTTGGTAACAAATGTATTCTACTCTGCCGTCACCACACGGCTTAGATCCACATTTACGTGTAAAACGTAAATTACGTAACTTGGCAACATTTCCTTTCAACTCGAGCTGGAACTAACGACTGTAAGATCTTAATTGAAATTATGGAAGCAATGTTCGCTCCCTAGTTCGCTGAACAAGGCTGTGAGACAGGGTCATGAAAAGTAAAAAAAAAAAAAAATTACGACTTCGGACCCCCACCGATGGGCTCGAGCCTACCTTGAATTAGGGCGATTAGGCCTTAGTCGATCACGCTGGCCCAGTGCGGGTTGGTCAACTTCACACACAACCTTTGAGTTTCTTCGCAAGAGCGTGCAGGTTTTATCATGATGTTTTCCTTCACCGTAAGAGCGGCGAATAAACGTACATAATGAATTTGAAATTTGAAAACACATTGGTACGTGGTGGGGATTGAACCCGCGTCTCTCGGATGGGAGGCAGTGGCCCTAGCCACTAGACCACCGACGCTCTACAGCCACTTCTAACTATACCCAATCACGGAAAAGATATCTGCCGATTCGCTGTATATTTTTTTAAAAAGAAAGCAGTGATTGCGTGCTACACCGATTTTCGTTTATTTTCTTATCTTATCTTATTTAGGCTAGACTGTCCCACTGCTGGGCAAAAGCTTCCCTCATCTTCTTCCATCCTTCCCTTTCTTCTTCCATCCTTCTCTATCGTCTCTTTTATAAATCATAAATAAACGAGTGAATATATCTATTAACCTATTTATCCCAGAATTGTAAATTTGTTTCCATTTACCACCTCATTACACAAAACAAAAATGTGGTTTTGTAATTACACCACTGTTACCTATTAATTACGAACCGATTTCATTGAATTACACTCATCACTGCATTCCGTAGTTACATCCTACTAATATTATAAATGCGAAAGTTTGGATGTTTGGATGTTTGTTGCCGAATCACACTTGAACGACTGAACGGATCGGGATGAAACTTGGCACACATTTAGGCTAGGCTTTGGAATAGGACATAGGCTACTTTTTACTGCGGTAAAACAATTCATTCTCACGGAAAAACTCATATAACGCGGGTGAAACCGCGGGCGGAAAGCTAGTGTATAATAAATTAATATCTTTACCACAATGTTTTTAGTAGGATAAAGTCAATGCTGTGACGAAATATGATATATTTTGGCCACTGCATACAACCACTGGATTTTAAATTCCTACTACTCAAAGTCAAAAGTCAAAGTCAAAATAATTTATTTCCATAGGATGTTATTACATCACTTAGATCCGTCATTACATTTTTTTGGGTGAGTTCACTAACACAATGGCGGAATCTATGGAGAAGAGCTCACCGAAGAAACTCCACAGTCGTCACATCTTTTGCGTTTCCTTTTTTAAATAAAATATCGTTAATTACAAAATTAATGCTTATTATATATCGAAAAAGCCTGTTACTCAAACAATCTATTCCCATGGACATCTGTCTTCTAAGTAATCAGATATCCTATATAGTAACCTTTTTTATACAATTTCTGTTTTATAATTATTTTAAACTTGTCTAAAGGCTTTTTAATATCAGTAGTGACCTTATTGTAATAGCGTATACAATTGCCTTTGAAAGAACTAATTTTATGTAGTTGGCTGACATAAGCAACCAACTTGTCTTTATTTCTAGTATTAAAATTGTGTATATCACTGTGCTTCTGAAAATTACTTATATTTCGTTTTATATACACAAGATATATTGAGACACAAATGTCAGAATATTGATTTCTTCAAACTTTTCCCTCAGTGACACTCTAGGCCCTAATCTATAAATTGCACGAACAGCCCGTTTCTGCAAAATAAATATACTATTAGCATTCGCAGCGTGACCCGACAATAAAATACCATAGGTCATTAGACTATGAAAGTAACTGAAGTAGACTAGTCTAGCGGTGTCACTCAATTCACTAATAAAGTGCGGGGGAAGCCACTAGGGTTATCTTAGATTTCGATACTCCCAAGTCACTCCCCAACTCCGGGGCGGGGTGAGGAAGCGTGGATTGACGGGAGGGTGTGGGTGACCGTTCTGTTCATAGTACCGCCACAGAGCCGCTGAGCACCACACGAAGGATGTTGTAGAGGATTTAAAACGTGGCAAAAACCAGGGTTCAGTCCAGGTAAAGGCAAAAGAATTTATTTAAATAGACAGTAAAGGTATTTATCAATGTATTTATATAAACAGACAAATAGAGTACGAAGAAAAGGTTTAGGTATTGACTTTCGGTGATCAGGACATGAAGTGAAGAATTTGGCAGAAAAAAGACAATCAAAACGTAAGAAATCTAAATTTGAAAATAAATTTAAAATGAAAGATAAAACTGCCAGTAAGAAAGGTTGCCATAGTCATAAAACAGGAAAAAGGACGAATGCCTCGTTACAGTACTATATTATTATGTGCCACTGGGCCAGAGTGATCGGCTACCAGTGGAGTCGACTCACAGACAATCTTAGAATTTTTCAGCGAAAGAGTCAGGTTAGGTTTCCTTACGATGTTTTCCTTCAAAGTTAGAGCGATGAATAAAGGTACATATGAATTCAAATTCCGAAAGCACATTGGTACATGGTGAACCGGTTTCATGGCCTAACGACTAAGGCATAATCGATCTCATTTTTAAGTAGGCTCGGGCCCCTGGGTTAGCTATCTTCTTCTTCTTTATCGTGTGTGTTATTAGGTCGAAAAGTGACCTCACAAACTCAAGAGTCAGTGTTATAGAGCCAAAGGCTACTGACTTGGCTCGTGTAACTAATTCCTGTAGATAACAACCAGGACCATCGAGGAAGGTTGGTTATAAAAATACGGTAATGACGGTGGTTGGTGGTCTAGTGGCTAGGGTCGCTGCCTTCCGACCGGGGAGACGCGAGTTCGACCCCAACCACGTACCAATGTGTTTTCGAATTTCGAATTCATACGTACCTACGTTTATTTGACGCTCTTATGATGAAGGAAAACATCGTGACGAAACCTGCACAGTCCTGCGAAGAAATTCAAAGGTGAAATCGACCAACCCGCACTGGGCCAGTTGACTAAGGCCTAACCGCTCTAATTCAGGGTACGCTCGAGCCCCTCGGTGGGGACGTATATGAGCTGTTGATGATGGTGGTCGGTTAAGCTGTGGTTAACTCCAGCTATCAACATTATTACTATTCTGACCTGCTATCGTCTACCATAGCTTCCCAAGCCCTAATTATTCATCCGGACTTAAATTAACACCTTCAATACCCGTGATGACGTCGTGGTATTTAAAAAAATACCCTCATTTTTAATTGGTTAAAATGTTAGTAGGTTTGTGACGTTACTTTCCAAAAGAATTATGACAGGAGCTTGCAAAAGCTATGTTTTAAATGTAATTATTTTATAAGATAGATAGATAAAAAGTTTATTTATCAATCTTATATTTCTTTACAAAGGGAATTAAAAAAAGGGAATTCTTTTCACATGTTAATTAATGTTATTCGGCCTATCCATATTGAATTTTCTTGGGTGAATATGCTCTGAAATTACGTCCCCACCAAGGGGCTCGAGCGTACCCTGTATTAGGTTGTTGACCCAGTGCGAGTTAGTCAACTTCACACACAACCTTTCAACTTTACTAAACGATAATGTAATGATAATTTATGCTTGCCAATTTGTGAAAAACTATCCTTCAAACAACGTAATTTCATGCTAAAACTTTGTGGAAAAGTCGGAAAAACCAGCCAATCAAAAATTATATTTTCCGAAAAAAACTATCCGGTGGAATATAATTTTGAATCAAGGGGTGATGGATCATTTTGTAGAGATCTGTCACTTACATCATGTGTTTTCGTAGTTTGACGATTCGTAGTGCTACGCTGCTACGCCGTAGCAGTTCAGCGGTGAATGTGTTGAGCGTAGCCGACCCAGTGTGGATGACTGCGAGAAATTGCGCGGAAGAGTTCCGCTACGGCTACGGAATTGTTAGGGGACCCTGGACGAGATTGTCGGGGCTTAGATTTTTTTTTATAGAAATCCTCTGTCTTTATGCAAAATTTATTTTTTATCAAAATCTTTGGCAAACAAACACAAACAGATAACAATATTAAAAGTAGAATTATGTATAATTGGCGGCTATTGCTAAGGTAGCAATTTCTTCCAGGCAACCAGATCAAAATCTTTATTTTTTGTTAGGTTATAATAGAAGTGTAACTCACTACTGTAACCCAATATTTGCTAACTTCTAGCTAGCAAATATTGAGGCTGATTCTCGCCGTCGCGCTCTAATCCTTAATTAAAGTTCGTCCGTCCTTTTCACTTTTTAAAGAATAAAAAAAGGGACAGGACCTAATATTTAGAGACTTCTCTTTCATTGGTCATAAAAACGAATAGTTAGCTGGATTTTCAAAATAGAGTTAGAGCGTGACTGTATGAATCGACACCATTAAAACTGTGATGTAGGCGAGTATTCTAGTCGGTTTGGTCGTCTACTCAAGTAGCTACAAGTTTTGTTATCAGTTATGAAGTAAACATTTAATTTAGTATTCAAATCAAATCCCCCGGCGGCCCGTTACAGTTCACTGCTGGACTATGAGCCTCCTCCAGTTAAGTGTTTGGTTTTGCCATAATCTCCACGCTTGGCAGGCGGGTTGGAGATCGCAGATTTAAAGGTTACTGTATCAGAGAGTGCTGCGGCCCATTCCCTGTTCGATGTGTAGTCCGTAAGTCGCCTCTTACGACACCCACGGGAAGAGTAGGGGTTGGTGACAAATGTATTCTACTCTGCCGTCACCACTCGGGGCGGTTCTAAGTTAGTATTGAAGAACACGTAATGTAGGTAAATGTTTAATACTATTTATACGAAGTTTAGTAAAGAAAGAGAATGCTCAATGCGGATTGGTGAACTCGTACACAATTTTAAGTTTCAGCAGAAATGCGTGCCTGTTTCCTCGCAATGTTTTCTTTGATCGTAAGAAAGTAGGATAAATAAATTGAATAATTAAAATTTTAATATGTGAATGGAGACCTGAGAAAGACTGAAGTCAATGACTTTATTCGTTATATTAGAAGCATACAAAAGCTCTCTTGTAAAAATAAATTATAAAATAGATATAATACGCTGTTTGGATTTTGTTTTTTCTCTCTAGGGAACCGCCGTACTTTTTACAATATTCATTGCCTTAGGAATGAACAATTTTCTAAATGAATCTTTTTGTGAAAATCCACCGTTAAGCCATTATGATGATATTATGAAATGCTGTAAAAATAATAGAACCTAATAATTTTGAAACACATTTTCTATAATATAGTGCCCTTGGGATGCATTCAAGATGGTTCAGGGAACTACAACATGAAATAAACATGTGGACTAAGTTCAAAGTTCATATTTTGCGTCAAAATTTGACGTGCTATGACTTTTTAAAAGTCGACCACGTTGGCCCAGAGCTGGTGGTTGACTTCACACACAACCTTTGAATTTCTTCGCAAGGTTTCAAAACGACGTTTTGCTAGTGCGTTAAAAAATACTGGATGCAAGAAATTTCTGAGCAAGAAAGCTCAAATAATATCAAATTGTTTTATTTGCCTCTTCTCTTTTCCAAACAGACACCGTCCAGCCTTTAGATATCGTCTGGAATCCATGTCTTCTTATTTTAAAATGTTCGATGTTATTTTGGTTGACCGTAACATATCATTTCATTATTCAAATTCAGATGGGTTGAGAAATAGTTTTTTACATTATAAGAACAAACATGGAATTGGCCCTTGTGTAACAAAAGGTTAGAAATACCTCGTATAATAATACGTACGGCCATGTTTCGCAAGGCCATAGCCGGCGGCAGCCGTTTTGATGTGAGTGACAGATACTCGTACGAGAGACGCAAGTAATTCTTCTCACTCTAGATCAAACATTCCATTTCTGTTCAGATTCCCGCTCTGTAGAGTCAGGAAGATGTGTGTTTCCAAGGATAAATAAGTAAAACTGGGACGTAGATCAGCCATCGCAATATTTTTTGTGCTATTCCCAGAACCCCACGGACAAGGAAAAGAGACGATGTTGTTTCTACGGAAAATACACGTTTACGTTTGTACAAAAATGGCTTTCTCTTTGGTTTATTTAACAGCGGCACTGGCCAGCGGCATTATGCTGAGTAGTCGGGAGTTTTTTAACGTAGTAAGAATATTGGTATGTCTGTTTGTCGTGCAAATGTTACGTACTACGTTACTTCTTTGGATTGGTCTCAAGTTGTCTAGATAGCAAAATGACTACTTACACAAAAGACTATATCGCAAAATAACTAGATTTAATTTCACCTAGGTTTTAAACTTCGACTACATTATAATATTTTTTTCTACTCTTTTATTCTGTCCATTTCACTCGATACTAAACTGTAATTGTATTTTAAGAAATAGCATGATAATGTTTTCCACAGTTTCCAATGAACCATTGAAGTAAAACACTTTTATTCTATTCTGCGTCAAAGCACAAAGTAGCACGGAGTCACAAATTACGTAAAGCCGCGGCGCGCGCCGAACGGAGTTCACTCAGAACAAAACGTCAAACGCAAAATTTCACGCACGCACACATTGACGTATCGTTTATAGGCGTTGCCACGCAGTTGCCAAACAGTGTGCAAACCTCAGAGGAAATAAAAGACGATCGCTTTGCTCCGACGACGCGCGTCAGAAATCTTTGGTGCAAACAGTGCTCCATAGCGTTTGCCCAAAGAGTGAATGAGAGAGTGAGTCTGGCAAGATGACGTAATTATTTTTGAAGAAGGCGAGAGGAGGCGGGAGTCAAAGGTAAACAAAATTGCCATTATTAAGCGTATACTCTGTACCAGATAATAATACGCACCAATGAACACGAAAATAATCCAATCTCTGCGCACTGGTCTATTAATAAGGGTTCCGCAAGGGTCTTGCGGTAAATCTAAGTTTATGATATGACCGAACTATTAAGTAAGGAACCTCTGTAAGTTGGGACGGATGAAGGGCCCTTTGCTATACGGATCCCTAATATTGAGGCCGGCCACACACGATGGATGAAACCTCAGTTAATGTAAGATTTCTAAAAAAAAACCAATTAAATAATAAATAAAAAAATAATAAATAAATAAATAAATTAAATAATAAAAAATATATATTATTATTATTATTATTATTTTCTATTCTATTCTAATTTATACAAGGGTGGTTTAAATAGTGAAGTCAATTTTTATTAGGCGCTTTATCTAAGTCCTTTGCGAAAACCCCTATGTATGTTCTACGATATTATGTAGTTTTCGAGTTATGACGTCACTATTGTCACCCGTATTTATTTCGTCATCCAATATAATTGGAACTTCTAAGATCCAAATGTTATCCAGCCACAAGAGGACTAACTATTCTAGCAAAGGTAAAAAAATAATTACATAATTTCTTTGCATGAAAATGGCGTAAATTTTAGATCTTCCATATAGAACTCTTGCTTTCAGTGCACCAGTGTGTGTCCGGAGTTTCAAACCCACATGTCACTCCTACAAGAGTCTTGTAACAGATTAACTTACTAGCTGAATAATATATTGTTAAACCGGGCAGTTTAATCTTAAGTAAGTTGCGAAACTGTTAGTAAACTTGTTTGTATGGTCACTAATTTCCTTTACAGGGCGAGCAGAGCCTTAGCATGTATAAAGAAAGGCAAGTGAAGGCATGTTGGTTCTTTTAGAAATAGCCTTTAAATGAGCTGTTTAAGGCCTTTGGCGGCTCAAAAAAGGTGTTTTTTAATCTGAGTTTGGAGGCTCTAATTATGGCAATAGGGTTTTTACGAGGTTTGGTTTTGGTACAATATTTCACTTGTGACACTCTGTAATCGCGTCGGCGTCGTTTTCTTTTGGGAATAAGATATTTTTGTCTAAGATAAAATATAACATTCGTAATTTTCCGACCTATAATATGAAACAATAACTGTCTACAAAAATTACGTCAAAGTTGCAAAATTTGCTACAATATGAACGACGCACGAACAAACACTCTTTTGCATTTAAATCGTATTTGTTACCTATACTCTGTTATATGTAATCAAATTAAATAAGCAGCGGAAGTGAACTTTTCTCGAGGCTTCCGTCAACTGGGACCACAAGAAACACTATGACTATTGACACTGGATACGCTCTATTTTTTTTTTTCGGATTTGAATTTCTAAACATATTTTGTATGTTGAATATCTGTGCTGTGTCTGCATGATTTACATAGTGCCCGTCAATGAATTATAAATGAATTGTTAAGCCGGGTTAATTAATCCTGCGTAAGTAACCAAGCTAACCGTAAACTTCAAGCTACAAATCAAGCCTGAATAGTTAACCAAGTTTCCGACTTTCGGTGCTTTTGGGTCATAATTAAATCTGAATAAATTAAATATAAGTAAATGCTGCGGCTTAACAAGTTGAAATGTTAAGTCTCCGCAAATACTTATAAAAGTTATTCGGCTCGTGTCACGCCTGTGACTGTGCATGTACGGAATGAGTAAAAGAGAGAGAGAGAGATACTTTCATATAATTGTTTTAAACGGAAACACTCACGTGTTTTGTTGACAATATTGTATTCTCCAACGTTTCAATCCTGCATTCTATATCATCAACAGCTCATATACGTCCCCACCGAGGGGCTCGAGCCTACCCTGAATTAGGGCGATTAGGCCTTAGTCGACCACGCTGGCCCAGTGCGAGTTGATCGACTTCACACACAACCTTTGAATTTCTTCGCAGGAGTGTGCAGGTTGCATCACGATGTTTTCCTTCATCGTAAGAGCGTCGAATAAACGTACGCATTGGTACGCGGTGGGGATTAAACCCGCGTCTCCCGGACGGAAGGCAGAGGCGATAGCCACTAGCCCACCGATGCTCTATGAATAAAGCAAACTGATGGAAAAAATAACATTTCTGATAAACTTTGTTTATGGGTTAGTTCAGATTTTCCGTAATATTTCGTTTTAGCTACAACCAGTAGAGTACATAAAAAACGTCTCGTCCAACTTTCATCGCTAATAAGATATGAACGCAAAAACATACAAAAACTTTGCAATATTTTTGTGAAAAAGATTACCCGACACCAAAGAGTAACTCGTTTTCTATTTAATGAAGTGTGAATGCATGTTGTCGACCTTACAACCCAGTGTGGGTTGAAGAAGAAGAAGAATGCACGATGTTCCCGCCGCGCATGGCCAGCGAGGGCGCGGGGCGCAGGGCGGCGCTTACCCCCGACCGACCATCGCTATACCATACGCGTATTTTGAATTTTGAATTTACATTATTTTCGTTTATAAAACTTCCAAGAGTTTCTTTATTTGTTCACTCCTGAACACACGTTTACCTTAGAGCAGATTTCAGAGATTTTTTGCAATTACAATTCTGGCATAAACTTTACGGTATGGTTAAGCTTTTTATTACTGGCACAAACTGCACATTTTTTTTTAATTCATTAATTCGAAATATTTCAAGTTCTAGATAAACACAATTTTTTTTTCAATTATCTTGCTCAGAAACAAAGTTATAAGGCTTCAAAGTAGATGGTTCGACAGATAGGTCCGACGTGACATGTGACGTCATTATGTCACGCGGGCCATACATCCGCCATAGAAAATGTTGTTTTCGTAAGAGGGACAGATTTGTTCTAGTTTGTTTTTCGATAAATTTCGATTCTGTTTTGACTGTCAGTATTCTATTTTGTATACTTACAGATTTTTTTTTATTTGTTATATTAGGTTTGCCTTTAAGACATCCAAAATAAATATTACAATCTAGCCTAAAGACTAATGAGTAATTAAATTTTAACTTAAATTGCTAAGTAGATGTTAGCTAAGAATGTGTCCATCAACACTTTTCTTATTGTCTCTATTAAGGGGAAGACACTTTGTTCGTGTGTTCTTTACGGGAAGCACTGACTGCACTACATTACACTAATGTTTACTAAACTAACTCAAAGGGTTTTGTCCTTTTCAGTCTTCTCACTATGTCCGTGGTGTCGAGGAGCTGGATAGCCTCAACGTTCACGTGATGATGAAGTCTTAGTTCGTGAGCTTCAGCATATTTTTTAATAACACTGTCAACTTTATTCACTTTTAAATCTCGATGAAGGTCGTCATTTCTTATGTACCAAGGAGCATTTACGATACCCCTTAGTACTTTATTTTGAAATCTTTGTATCATCTGAACGTTGCTTTGTTTGGTACAAGCCCATAGCTGAATACCGTAAGTCCACACAGGCATGAGGATTTGTTTGTATAGAAGAACTTTATTGTGTACTGATAGTGAAGAATACTTTCCAATTAGCCAGTACATATTTCTATAGCGTAACTCCAGCTCATCACGTTTCTTTTTGACATGAGCCTTCCAGCGAAGTTTTGCATCTAATGTCATGCCAAGATATTTGGCTGTATTTTCGTACGGTATGACATTGTTACCTATGTATATCGGATGATAGTTCGGCCTTTTATTTGTGAAATCTACATGAATAGATTTGGATTGGTTAAGTTTTATTCGCCATTTTTTTGTCCACTCGTAGATGGTATTTACAGCTGTTTGAACTTTTTTCACTGCTACTTCTTGTGTGACACCTGTGGCCAATATGGCTGTGTCATCTGCAAATGTTGCAACGGTGTTGTCTTCTAGTTCTGGCATATCGCAGGTGTATAAAAGGTACAAGACAGGTCCTAGTACGCTCCCTTGAGGTACGCCAGCTTTGATTTGCTTAATTTCTGAGTATGCATCATCCTGTCTTACTCTAAACATTCGCAATGTTAGATAGGACTCGAAGACTTCTGCAAATTGTTTGGGAAGCATTTTTCTAAGCTTGTGATTAAGCCCATCATGCCACACTTTATCAAATGCTTGCGCTACGTCCAAAAAAACTGTAGAACAAACTTTCTTCTCTTCTAGAGCTTTTTCAATTATGTTTGTAATTCTGTGTACTTGGTCAATAGTGGAATGCTTTTCTCTAAAACCAAACTGGTAGTCGGGGATCAGATTTTTTTCTTCTATAATCGGATTTAACCGTTTAAGTAGTAATTTTTCGAATAGCTTAGACATGATAGGCAATAGAGAGATCGGTCTGTATGACGTTGCTTCGTTCGGTGGCTTACCAGGTTTAGGTATCATGATGACTTCAGCAACTTTCCACACGTCTGGTACATGTTTCAGTCTGAACGTAGCATTGATAAGTGTAGTGAGCTTTACTATGGCCTTCCTTGGAAGGTTTCGAAGAACTTCTCCAGTGATTAGGTCGTAACCTGGTGTTTTTTTGAGACTGAGATGTTTTATTTCAATTTGTATTTCTTTTGGTATACTTACAGATGAACTATTAAAAAAAACTAATATTTTTTTATGCATATTCCCTATTGTGTTTAGGCCTAAATTTTCAAGGAAAAGTAGGTAAATTTTGTATTTTTGTACTTTTAGATAATAATAATAATAATATTTTTTTTATTTGTAACAATACAATGACAATTTTCATGTGGTTATTTTGAAGCTTGTGGTAGTAAAAACTGTGATACAAGCTTCAGCTTCCCTAAGGGTCGACAATTTCTCTGTTACAATTTTTTTTCAAATTATATATTTTACCAAGTGCTTGTGCCAAAGAAAAATGTAGGTGTGTTGTGTGCGTGTGCATGTGTGTGTGTGTGTGTGTGTGTGTGTATGTGGCGTGTGTGCGCGTGATTGTAGATTTGTGAAAATATTGACGTACGTAAGATTTAAAGTACTCAAAGGGTTGGACCCTGGCTAGCCCTACGACAGCAGCAGATAGAAGGATTTAACTCACCCTCACTCATACAAGAACAAAAGACACAACTTGACACAATAATCTGATATTAACACGACGACTGCCCAAAAAGCAGTTTAATGTGTAGGTATGTGAGTTTCTTTACTCCACCATAACTTCTAAAATCGTGCGCTTTGGCGTGCTCTTGGGGAGGCCTACTTCCAGCTGTGGACTGCAATAGGCTGATTGATTAATTGATTAAACTTCTAAATGCCTGAAGAGATTTGGATGTGACATTAAAATCCTTACATCAGACAGAAAATACTGGCTATTATTTTTTTGCCAAGGCAGCCATGTTTTTTTTAACTAAAGATGATATAACACATTTCATTCTGCGCTGTCGGTTAGAAGTAACAAGTTTAGCCAAAGAAATACTGATTTCGCTTTCCTCGACTTTTTACGAGACTGTGACGTCACATGTATCATTTTTTTCCTTTTCTCGTCAAGTCAAATGTTGTGGAATATCAGACTTGCGGCCGATGGAGTGGAAATAATTTGCGTCATGGAACGTCATAATCTTAATTTTAGCTAGGTTTTATTTAGTTTTATTGACGACAGGCATTAATTTCATATGTAGGAACTTTAACTTGTTGTGTGGTAACAGAAGTTTTTGTTATGTCGGAATAATTAATTAGAGATCGATTCCGGAATCATTAGTTCGTTGAAGATGATAAAATTAAATGTTCTAATTTTCATAATTTTTAAGTTAAACTTGCATCAGAACAACTGTGAAATTCGCATCTAATTTCGTGTAGTGGTTTTTCATATTGCGCGTATAAAAAAAAGACTCTAAAAATTATGGTTTTGGCTTCTATTATTCTTGTATTTGTATTCCTTATTTTTTTTATATATAATATCTTCTATGTACATAATTCAGCCAATTAAATTTTTATTATTGTAGATTTTATGGATTTGCTAAAACAACGACTCATAGAATTATATTACTGAAACATACAGAATCCGACAAGTTTGAAAATATAGCTTGTTCATCAAACTTATTTATCTGAACCAGGTTAAAAATAAAAGTGGGTCAATGGATAGTAAAAATAGACGAACAAACTAACATAGCATAGAAAACAGTACGATTACTCCTAAGAATACCACCTCTGCTACTACGGAATAAGGAGCTGCAAAGATCAAACTGTTGCATTTGACGTGTAATTGATTGAAGTTTTTATATCAGACATCATCGTTGTTGAAAGCGTCGAGTGATGAGTATAAACAGGAATCTTAAAAATAATTAAATTTCCACTAGATTCAATTGTCATACTGTGATTTATTTTTTTAATATGTCAACATCAACATCAACGGCCCGCTACAGTCCACTGTTGGACTATGAGCTTCCTCCACTTAAGTGGAGGGTTTTGCCATAATCTCCACGCTTGGCAGGCGGGTTGGAGATCGCAGATTAAAAGGTTACTGTATCAGAGAGCGCTGCTGCCCGTTCCCTGTTCAATGTGTGGTCCCTAAGTTGCCTCTTACGACACCCACGGGAAGAGTAGGGGTTGGTGACAAATGTATTCTACTCTGCCGTCACCACACGGCATACACTAATAACCGAGCTTTACATTTGAATACGTATCGGTTATTATATTATTGACGTAACTGATTTATCCATGAATAGAAGCGTTTTTTCAATTACTGTGTCTGCACCACTAATAATTGTTCAGGAATGTATAAAAAATCTAATACCTATAGGTACAAATTTTATGATGACTTTCCGCCGGATTCAATATCGATATAATCGGCAGATTTTCTGTCAATTTCTTACCGAATCCTTTTACTCATATTAAAAAGCGATTCTCAAATTTGCCGATAAGTGACGTTAATTTAAGCAGTAGGTAATACCACGGTCTAATGTGAAAGGCTTTATTATTTGAGCCTTTGAGGTTTTCTCTGCCACGTGAGCCTGCTAGTAGCGACTCCTTTTTAGAGGTCATCTTTGTTAGAATCATCTGATACGTGAGAAAACTGATCCCCCTTGAAATCGCTTGACCACATCATCATCATCATCATCAATACCACAGAGAAGTAAATGCGAAGTTACCTATGAGTAAGTAAGTTACTAACAGTAAATATGTAAAATGTGTGTTTTCTTGTTACAGCATAGTTTTATACAGAGTTAGATTTTATGATTATTTGGTTTTGTATTGATTCTTTACCTAGAAATAAATTTTGTTTACGTAACAGAATTCGTGTGACTGGTTCGTTTCCGTTTCTCCATAAAATTGTATTGCTTTGCCATTGTGTTTCGTTTGCCTCGAAACACAACTATTTGGTTGGAAATTCGTAGTATTACAGCTACTGTTATTTATTCTGTGGTATTACTAACCTTCTGACACGTACTTCTAAAATCGAAATACTCAAAATCATCGTGTTCTGCGCGTTTGAAATACAGTTAATTAATTCTATTGACAATGCAATTCTCGTAACTAGATTTTAGGTCTAGGTTTTCTGGCAACTCTTTTGTTTGGTTGTTTGTTACTCATCACGCTTCAACCACTGGACAGATCGGGATGAAATTTGGTACACATATAGGTTAGGTCATAAAACTGAATATTTCGTCTACTATTTTTTAAAATTTCGTGTTTTGTTTTTTCATTAAATATGTCTGTGCCGTGTGTATTCTTTTTATTTCGCTACGCGGAGTGAGCGGGTTAGACAAAATAGTTTGGTTATGCGGAAACGAGGAAACTTATCAGTTGTAATTTTTTTTTAAAGTTAAAAAATACATGCAAATTTTCTATAACTTGTCAAACATACCCTATAATTATAACAATAGCCTAAAATTATTTAAATCATCGTATCTTGCGGGCTGTAAGTTTGATGATCATGATCGAGTTCACAAGCCGTATCAGTATTAGTAATACGCCAAAGACCTCTGGTTTACGCAAAAATAACAAAAAAAATTAGAAATTAGCTGAAGTCTGACATGATTCAACCTGCAATATCTAAGCTTGGGATAGCCTTCAAATATTTTTGTCAGTGTCCCACTGAGTTTGAATCCAGAACCTCGAGATTGGGAGGCAGCGGTGGGTACCCATTGCTTAGGGCTGGGGCAAAAATAAGAAAACTAGAGAAATAGAAAGCAGCCCTTTATTAGACTAGTGGTCCCAAAGGTACCATTTTTTCGACATTTTAAATTTGGCGCTTTGCATTAACACTCGACAAAATAGATGTACTATTATTCGTGCAATCAGATCTCGGGGGCGTGGCCTATGCATCAGCTATTCAAAATTGACAGTTATTGTTTTAATTTGAATGTGATTGACGGTTAAAGTGAGTGCATCCTCTATTTCAATAATAACTTCGAAAGGTTTTGGCACTTATTTTTAACTTCACTACTGGGTCCCAAAGCCCAAAGCGTAACCCCACCTTGCCCTACCGTAGCTAGGTACTGTAGCATCGGGCCTCGTTGGTCCGAGTGCTATGTAGTTTGATACTGGCGATAGTATTCTTTTTGCAATATATTCGTTCTCTTTTTAACTATTCAGTTTAGAAAGAGAACGATAGAAACTTCAGACGGGCTGGGGCCGTGGAAGTTTGACGTACTCATCTGCCGTCCGCCGTCGAGTGCGGACCATAGTATTATTTCTAGTGCTAAAGTTATAAACAGTGCGTTTAAGTTATAAATAAAGTATCGTGTTATAAAAGTGTCTTTTATATTTAAAGTAGCGAGTTGTAGCCTAGGAGGCTACAGCCGTTACAGTACACTCATGTGAGAGCCATTGAATGCTATAAAACTGCTACTAACGGCTACAAGTAATTGAAATTGAAAATATAGGACAATTTCCAACATTGGAGTCTAAATAACGTTATCCTTATCTACCACAGGCCTTTTGCACTCCTTGTGGTATGGTAAGTTTATTCATAGGCTGTTAAGGTTATGTGTCAACTGACGCAACGTATACGACTCTAGGGAGCAATGTTGTTTCAAGGATTACTGTTTACTGGATGGGTAATACTGTTTGTAAATATTCTGTTTATTTATTATGAGTTACAAACCATGCTGCGTCGGTAATAGGGGACCGTACTGTTCAGCATATTTTATGTATTTACTACATTTCATTAATTATTTTTAAAATATAGATTAGTAGCAGACGATTCGCGAAGAAAAAAACAGAATCAGTTGAAATACGAATTTACAGTGTTTTTTTTTTAATCTTTATTTTTTATAGAGGGTTTGATCAACATAGACCATGCCACTCTCATAATTACATGCAAAATTTTACAAAAGTATTAATATATAATATCTGTTACATTAATTTCTATTCTTGATTAAAGTTTAAATATAGTCTTCGACGATTTTTTGTATGGAGATTATATAGCGTTACTAACAAATGACGTCACAATTGGGTATGTGCCTCTCTGTCTAATTTTGAATCAACCCCTATAAGTGTGATCAAGAAAATGGCTACTTTGATGGTACCGGTTGACTATTTTTACACGACTGCTCAATAAAAGGAGTGTAATGTGTTCATGTATGTATGTATGTATGTATGTGTTCCAGTATATTTTTATACCATGATTACTTGTAAATGCCTGACCAGATTTCGATGTACACTGGCTGTTTTTGTCAGGGCAGTCTTGTTTTTATTTTTAGATAATTAGTATGTATAGTATCATACAAAGATTGTGGAAGCGCGTCGCTCGCGACTTTCATTTGTTTCTCTAAAATAGTTTTTATTTGTTTCGTCTTTGGTTTCGTATTATTGCTGTTTGAAAGCTAAATATTTATGTATTTTATGCCATGTTCTGTTCACAATTCAACGCGTTTTTACTAACTCACTTTTTTGCCCATTTGTTAATTTATTCGAGTGAATGTAGCAATAAATTTTTCAAGCACTTGCTGTCATTCACATCTGTTGAAAGTTATACCATTTTAACTTTAGTGACAATGCAATAATATTATTTGATCCTTCTAGAAAACAATGTTAAATCAGTATTTTAAGTGGAAAATAAAATATTACTATGCTGGCCTTTTAATGGAGCCGGAAGGTGACCATAGGAACTACTACAAAACTGCTTAAAATATATTTTATGGATACCTTAAATAAAGTGAGGAAATTGGAAATTGCCACACCTTGTCAACCTTGGACACCATTGCACACCATAGGGAATTTGGGCACAAGTTCATATATGTCGTAAAATTATGGTGACATGTTGTTGATACGAATATGGCCCGTGGGAGGGATTGTTTTGTATAGTAATCACAAGGTTACACATTATAAAAACATTAGATGTAACTGAATAATTGTCCTTGAATTATTCTGCGTGGTCTGTTTTTTTTATAGTACAAAGTTTATTGCGGTAATAGAAGCATCTATGTCTTTGTCCAATTTTGTGTCAATTAATGACCAGCCATATGCTTGGCCCTTCAACATCAACAGCTCACATACGTCCCCACCGAGGGGCTCGAGCCTATCCTAAATTAGGGCTATTAGGCCTTAGTCGACCACGCTGGCCCAGTGCGGGTTAGTCGACTTCACACACAACCTTTGAATTTCTTCGCAGGAGTGTGCAGGTTTCATCACGATGTTTTCCTTCACCGTAATAAATGAGAAAATTACCCAAGCGATTTCAAGGAGGATCAGTTTTCTCACAGGAGTCGCTACTAGAAGACTCACGTGGCAGAGAAAACCTGAAAGGTTCAAATAATAAAGCCTGGTTTCATATTAGACCGTCTATACAAAAGACAAGATGATAAATCTGTATTCCAAGTAAGATTCTACCAACGAACGATTCTACAAAATTATTTTCGACATCAAAACATAACAAAGCTAGGTACTAAGGACGAAGGTTTAAGGATGGCATTGTAAGGCGTGCGCTTACTGTTGAGAAGAACGTCTAGAAGGCACTCATTATGAAAAGCATAGTTTGTACTTTATATGTATATATATATAAAATATGAAAAATAAAAAAAATATATAAAATATATAAAAAAAAATAAAAAAAAAATAAATAAAAAAAATAAATAAAAAAATAAATAAAATAAAAAAAAAAAAAAAAAATAAATAAATATATATATATATAAAATATGTATCATATCAAATTATTAACCTTTCCTGTCCTGTAAAATGCTGGAGCATCCAAACAAATAAGCCTCTTTTTCATTTGAATTATCATCTAGCTTTAAAAAACGGTGTCTTTTTTTTAGTCACAATATATTATTACTATAAATAAATAAATAATAATAAATATGTGGGGACATCTTCACATACGGCCATCTGATCCCAAACTAAGCAGAGCTCGTACTAAGGGTTCCAGACAGCTGATATACATTACACAAATAGATAAATACATACTTATATAGATAAACAACAACCAGACACAAGGCAAACACAAGTGCTCGTCACACAAATGTTTGCCCTGGGTGGGATTCGAACCCGCGACCCTGTGTGTCGGAGGCAGATACACTACCACCTGGGCTACGGAGCCGATTACGTTTACAAAAAGTATTAATACGGAGTTTTTTTTCATGTTATTTTACTTTTCTCTTCAATTAATTCCTACCACCTACCTATTCAAAAGCTTTCAGTTTCCGATGACAATTTTTGACATCCACCCCATTCATGTCAAATAAACGCTTCCTAATGAACCTAAGGAACAAACAAACACAATTTCGAATTATCCGAGCAGTTGAAACAGGAACATTAAAACTTCCACGTGTTGACTGTGCGAGTATCGACCCATTCTCGAATCCCTTTGGGTTTAGCAAATATTAACTGCGTGATGGTTTCCCACTTTAGTTCAGAAAGCAATGTGACGTCAAAATGTTAGTGTACTTCAACCCTAGTTTACTATGGCACCAAATTATCGCGGTCTACGTAAAGGTTTATTAGTGCTCGGTTTAGAGATATTCATCGTCATCAGCATCACCATCATTTCTGCAAAAAACGTCCATTGCTGTATTTAGGCCTCTAGCTGTATTTAGGCCTCTTTCAAAGTTAAATGACCAGTCCTACGCTGTTCACATTCAGCTGTTTCCTGGGGAGCTTCACCAAATGGGCGGTTCACTTTGTGTGCTTGTCCACGCTTAGTCTTCTAGTGCTTTCAGCCCGTTCTCGAGAACTTTCCTGTAGAAGCGGCAATGTACCCACCTGCTGCCACTTTAGTTTTGAGTCGGTTGACTTTGGGCTGCCTGCTGATCTCATAATTCCTGTCCTTTACGCAAGGAAACTTCGAACATAGCCCATAGCATGAGAGGACTAAATGCTCCAAGATGCTCGGCGAAAGTGGTAAGGGATACTTGTTTTACGCTTCTTTACGACATGTACGGAGTGATTGACAGAGAAAGCGGTAAGGGATACTTGTCTTACGCTTCTTTACGACATGTACGGAGTGATTGACAGAGAAAGCGGTAAGGGATACTTGTCTTACGCTTCTTTACGACATGTACGGAGTGATTGACAGAGAAAGCGGTAAGGGATACTTGTCTTACGCTTCTTTACGACATGTACGGAGTGATTGACAGAGAAAGCGGTAAGGGATACTTGTCTTACGCTTCTTTACGACATGTACAGAGTGATTGACAGAGAAAGCGGTAAGGGATACTTGTCTTACGCTTCTTTACGACATGTACGGAGTGATTGACAGAGAAAGCGGTAAGGGATACTTGTCTTACGCTTCTTTACGACATGTACGGAGTGATTGACAGAGAAAGCGGTAAGGGATACTTGTCTTACGCTTCTTTACGACATGTACGGAGTGATTGACAGAGAAAGATATGGCCCATACAAAGTCACATACTTCCTGGCGCTACTTGCTAACAATTACAACCGTAATGGACCGGAGACTGGAGTGTTACATGATTTTGTTTATTTTTACCCGAAAACAAAAACCTTGATTAGACTTAGCTTATAATGTTCCGCCGCAGAGTAAAGGCAAAGGCCCTTTCTGCCATTCCTTTCTGTTTTAAGCCATCTTTTGCCATCAGCTGTTAATATTTACGAGGTAAGGTATATACATACAAGCGTCGTCCTTTTCCTGGGATCGCAATGTACTAGGGTTGTAATACGCTTACCCTTCACAACGGTTTCAATCCCAAGTTGGTTAAACTGAACTTGGCCTAATTGGGCGTTACTGTTGGACCTAATAATTCGGGTAACAGCACAGAATATATTATATAGGAATACGTATTAACAGTTAGACCGGCCCAGTCTTGGCGAAGTTCTAACTTTATTGTTATCAATGATTAGAAAACAGATGGATAGTGCAATGTCATTATGACGCTGTCATCATCAACAGCTCATAATTAATGAGGCACCCAAATATCGATCTTTTTTCAAATGCGCTGTAACGTGGTAGACGTTTATCTATAGGTAGAACTAACTATTTTAAACTTAATCTAAAAGTAATGATAAATTCTTAATTCTATTAACTTAATCTAACTATCTATTTTATTATAATTGTGCTACGTTCGTTTTCTGGAAAGGTTTGCAATATTTCATTTAAACTGCATAGATCACCGATTGTGTGCGGACCGGTTTGGATAGACGATATGCCGATCGAGGCGCGGCGGAGCTCGGTTCACTCACTCAGTCAATCAGACGCTAACAGATCGCTTTGAAGCACGGACGTACGCTCGCTTGGCTAAAAAAACCGTTACGTGTTAGTGCGTAATTGAACTTGGTAATTTTGTGGCTGTTTTTACCCGCTGGGGTGAGTTGACATATTTTATACCTTTCAACTATGCTTGTGCAGCTCTTGTAATACTATATCTAAGCTTGTTGTGCCGCTTGTAGTGCTATATTGCGTAATTTTATAACATTGTAATGTAGGAACAAGGCACTGGTACTTACTATCCAGTGGCTAGCGCACGGCACAATGGGCTTAGGTTTTTGGACAAAAACTTACGCACTCCGTTCTGGCTACCGTTCCAGGTTCAAGCTACCACTTCAGTTAATACTACTTCAATTTACTAAGTACTACAAGTTCTACTTCAATCTGCCTACTACTACTAACTACACCTTCACTGTGTGGAACGGATGTGCGGAATCAGTTGTCTGGGCTGGATCGAGTGTGCAAAGAAGATTGCTTCAACAACAGATACATAAGGCCAGTGCTATTGTTCTTCACTTCCTCTGTTAACACTCACGGATGTATTAGGGCGGAGAACAGAATAAATTTCCAGGTATCGAACTTACCCTCTTTCTTTTTATTCTACCTACCTACCTATCTGTAACCCTACGTTACAGCGCCAAAACTGTTTTGTGGTCAATTCCCAGTTCTTCAGCTACATCGTAACTACTGATACGACGATCTTTCTCCACTTAAAAAAAAAATGGCATCCATTTTATTCGTAACAGGGCGCCCAGAGCGAGGATCTTCTTTGACATCAAAATTTCCAGATTGAAAACGCTTGAACCAAATTTGTGCTACTCTCACAGACACTGTTAGGTCCATAAACATCTCAATTTTTTTCGAGGCTTGCGTTGCATTTTTACCTTTTTTGTATTCGAATTTCTTCATTAGATTCACTCATCTTAACAGTAAGAAAGACAAATGAAAATCACACGTTTTCCTAATTTGAATTTGGAATTATCTTTTTTAAAATTTATACTTTTTAATAGTACCAAAACCAGCCAGATACAAATGGTATAGCCAAAGAGATTTTATTATAAGTTCATACATACTATTTGTGAAAAGAGTTTTTCCCCAACCTAATATGTCCCCACCGAGAGGTTCGAGCCTTCCCTATGATGACGGGACCATGTGCCCCAGTGCGGGTTGGTTGACTTCACACACAACCTTTGAATTTCTTCGCAGAAGTGTGCAGGTTTCCTCTCGATGTTTTTCTTCACCGTAAGCACACTGGGGGTGGGGATCGAACCTACATCTCCCGGACAGGAGGCAACAGTCCTAGCCAGGCCTTCTCATTTGTAAAGAAATATCTTCCAGCAGACCCAATAGCAATAATTATGTTTTTTTTTTAAATAAATGTGATTTAAAAAAAAAGGAAAATATTATTTTCGTTTCAAATCGTCATAGTTACGTACTAGTTAGTACTGCTCGGTCATGTGAATCTTAATTTGCTTTAGTTACTAATCTAATAAAGCCGCATGAATTGTCTTGTGAATGCTCATCAGTCAGTGGTTTGTTATAACTTAGTTAGTTGATTTGCAATTAACGAATCTATTCGTTCGTCTAATTAGAAGTTGGGAGCTAGCTACAGTTTGGTTAGTTGCACGGTTAGTTGTAAAATGAACTTTCGGTCTCGATTCCGATATTATTGTGAACTAATAGATCATAGAAGCCACCAACTCATATTCTGGTCTGTATGAAAATTTTCGTAACTGGTTACGAGACTGCAGTTACGGTCATGGCGGCTGGAGGGATTCCGAAGGCTGCTGCTGACGGCTGATGCCCGCCGACACCTGACGACAGCCGACGACCTGTTTGTGCCAAGTAATGTCTTCTTCTGTTATCGTCTGACGGACATAAGAAATTGGCCGTATCTGCGGTTTTATTTGAAATGGGCCACCGGAGCCGAGTGCTCGAGGTTTCGACGCCTATTACGGAGGTTCCGGGTTCGATTCCCGGTGGGAAAACCGTCAAGCTAAAATCTCTCTGTGAGACTTTTCCCAGTTTGGGTAGGACTGAATTGAATTACCTGATTGTCCGAAAAGAAAGGTGATTCCGTGCTTCGTATAAGACACGTTAAGGCGTTGCTCCCAGCTACTACCTGGTCGTTACACGAGATAAGTCAGTGGCCTTTGGCATAAGACTGACTAGGGTTTGTGAGGTCGGTTGTCGACTTTACAACCCAAATAGAAAGAAAGAAGAAAGAAGGTTTGAAATGAGAATTATTGTAATCTTCTTATCGAGTGGCTTGTTTGTAAGGTCATCAACCGAACGCACAAACCCCAGGGTCAGAGTTTTTAAACCTAGCGGTCCGCCCGCGGCTACGCTCGCATTGTGTAAGATTTGCCCGTGGGAATAAGACTTTTCTCCGTAAAGAGTATCCTGTTAATCCAGGAGTGTGTTAATCCAGGTAACAAACTATCTCCATTCCAAATTTCATCCAAATCTGTTGAGTTCAATAAGCGATCATCAGTAGAACATGGCCTGTAATCTCCTAACTAAGCGAACTGGGGATAGACTCACAAAATAATTTTGACCGTATCCTTACCGGGATTTGAATCACACATACATACACACACACCCCCACACACACATACATACATACACACACACATACACACACACACACACACACACATATGTATACACGCACACAAACTCTCATCTATTCAATTAATTCTTCTGCTTATAGAGAGCTATTTTGTATTGAGAAATTAAGTATTTTGTATATCTTCAGAATGAGAGCCGAATGATCTACGCTTGGCCTATTGCCAACATGATAACAACAAACAAAAACAAAAACAACTTCTATTAAGTTGTTTTTTAAACAATGTTTGAATTCAGTCTGGCAGAACTTCAATACTTATTGTACCGCTTTATGTAAATCTACTGTGCTAGCGGCTATGTGTGGATTTCATTTTTAAAACGAGTATTTTTTTTATTGTTCGTTAACTGTTTCTATTGTTTAATGGTTTTATTTTCTTTGTGAGAATGAGAATCATTTAAATTTCTCGCTATCCTTGCTAAAGCTGTGTCTACTAACTCGACGTTCCCGTAGGAAATCCTTCGTTTCAGTAAAGAGTCCGTCTGATAATTCTGAGTCGATTCTAGGGAAGTTTGCGGCAAATTGCGTCCGGGATTGAACACGTCTCCACGGGCATAGTTCCGCTTCCGCTGGAATACATTATGAAAAACTTCGTTAGGCGCTCCGGGGACGGTCAACTATAACCAAAGAGTTTATACTATTTTTTGTAATGTACGTTTTCAACCCTCGATTCCGTCATTTATATGAAATTAATAAAAACTGACTCGACAAAATTTATTGAACCTCCTCACAAAATTTCACGAGAATCGGTTAAGAAACGCGACCTGTCGATTAGAACAAACAGATGGACATACAAAAGCAATTTTGGCGAAGCTGAAACGGAGTCGCTTGGCGCTCGCTCGATCAAATTATTGTACTCGTATATTGAGCAAGCGCTTCAAAGTGAAAACAGTGTTTTCCGAAGCACAGAACCGCCTTTACTTTTCTACTTGAGATTGGAATAACTGATAAGGATGTTTCTGTTACAACACAATAGCCGGAAACATAATTATACTTTTTACTTCACCAGAAATAGAACCTGGAATTTCTTGCGCAGAAGAAGAAGCAATATTGTTTCCTAATGACATCAAGGAGGAGGAGATAATTAATTTAAATGAACGTCCTTTATTATCCAGATAATTAACCACACAAGCAACTTCACTAATGAGTTGTAATTACCTCTGACAGACAGCCGCTTATTGATTGCAGCCAGCAGCGCAAGGTAAAATTTATGATGAATTAGCCGTCTGCTCGCGACTTCGCTTGCGTGATATTCAGATTTTTTTATTTTTTTTTGACGTTTCTAATCACTATTTATACCAGAGTGGTAATATAGTGGGCGCGGACTTGCGGGGGAGCAGAAGGCTCGTACCCCTTAGATTCAAATTGTATCTCCGAGATGAATCTATTTTTGCGCTGTAATTTTTAAAGTAACTCAACAGGGAACGGGCAGCAGCGCTCTCTGATACAGTAACCTTTTAATCTGCGATCTCCAACCCGCCTGCCAAGCGTGGAGATTATAGCAAAACCAAACACTCAAGTGGAGGAGGCTCATAGTCCAGCAGTGGACTGTAACGGGCCGTTGATTTTTGATTTGAAATAATAATAATAATAATAATAATAAATTCCCCTTAAAGGTGAACTGAGGAAGTTTTCCCATAATAATAATAATTTATTGAGAAACTTATTTTACAAATTTAATACTATCGACTAAACAATTCCAAAAGGGAAAAAAATCCAATAGGGATACAATAAAACACATAGGACATATTCCTGCGCTGAAGCAGGCAAAAAAAAGTTTTAATTAGAAATCATAAAATTAAAATAAATAATAATAAATTACAAAAGTTAGATTCTAATTAGTACTTATAATAATTTTTATTACTTGACGTATAGTCATCGCATCACAACTGCTTGATGATCATTTTTCGTAAAGTATGTCATACTTGGTCCTACCGGTGTCGGCGTCAACAAAATTGAAAACTGGGTTAATTTTTGATTCTGACATAGAGAAATTATTCAAACTATCCGTCATAACAAAATAAAAAAGTAAACAAAAAGTTCTGAAAATAAAAATAAAAAAGTTAAGATGGTGCCCTCATAATTGACCGTGCGAGCGAAGCGTCTCTGTTTCAGCTTGGCCAAATTTGCTTTTGTATGTCCATCTGTTTGTTTGTTTGTTTGTTTCACCCTACAGGTCGCGTTTCTCAACCGATTCTCGTGAAATTTTGTGAGCAGGTTCGATAAATTAATCGAAATTTTTTGTTGAGTCAGTTTTTGGAAATTTAAAAAAATGACGGAGTTATAGGGGTTGCCAGCTTACAAGGTCTACCGCCGAGGCTGTTTTCCTCTACAGGTCACAGTTCTTAAGCAATAAAAGAGGTCTACAGCTCACAGAGCCACTAGTCAATAGAATTTATACTGCCGTGCCCCCGCCAAACCGAGCAAAAAAGCGGTACGATCCATACCACCCTGTTCTCGATACCTCTTTTCAGTTCATATTTTAGCGGGGCAATCAGAATCTCCAGTCTTATGAGCACACGGCTTCTTGAAGTGTAAGCATGTCACACACTTAGGTGATAAAACAGCATCCAATTCAGTGTAGTAGTTTTTGTGTGTTGCGTGTACAAATATACAGACAGATAAAAAAATACAGTTTTGGCGTCTGATGATGATGATGAGGATGATGATGATGATGATGATGATGATGATCATCAGACGCCAAAACTGTATTTTTTTGGTGTCTATTGCTCTTAGAAAGACCCCTGTTCATGTATATCTTCGGTGTCTTTCAATAGATGCTTGGAGCGCATTTGGTATACTAGGGCCTCTCCGGGAAACGCATTCAAACTTCAGTACGTACCAATATGTTTTGAAATTTCCTCCTCCGGTGAAGAAATCCTCTTACGGTGAAGAAAACCACTGTGAGGATCCTGCGAAGAAATTCAAATGTTGTATGTGATGTTGACCAATCCGCACTAGGCCGCTATTTTCGACTACGGCTTGATTATCCTAATTCAGGGTAGATTTAAACCCCCCGGTAGGACTGATGTCGAAGGCTTGAGCAGCCCTGAGAGAGGTAGAGGTGTAGAGATAAAGATTAAAGTTTTTGAGAATCACGCTCACGTCAGCGATTCATAAGAATGAATGAATGAATGAATGAATGAATATACTTTATTGCACACACAGAAATAATAAATGACAGAGTGGAATATGTGTGTGTGTGTGGATAAGGTAGATAAGGTACCAGACCTTGTCCTTATAAGGAGCAACTGCAGCGTTTTAAATGCCTAATGCTCAATTTACTAGTAAAATACGCGTACTTTACTAGTAAAATAGGGTTACCGATGCGCGCTTACAATGCTAAGAACGCTGTACGCGCGGCCATCTTTATGCGATACTTCCAACTTGCCCTCTTCATACGGCCACTACGGGGCGGGTGAAGCATGGATTGGCCGTTGAGAGTGGCCATTCTATGTACAAGTTAGTCTCTAATGGGTTACAGGGCGTAAATATTCAACATGTGTGTCTCGAAGGTAGACTTCAGGTTTTCGGTTGAAAGGATATGTCGTTGCGGCAATTCGTTTAACAGTCTCACCACGTCGTCGGTGGGTGCGGGTTCGTTACCCGAACGTGACTTTTCAGGCGCTACACCAGGGCCGTATTAAGGAAGTTGACCTTAAAATTTAATTCCAGAAATTGGAACGGTTTCCTTATTTCTGAGAAATTTCGTTTTCATTCTCGGCGGAATAATATAATCAGCCTGAGAAGTCATGACGCGTTTTTGACTGAGCGAAGCTTCGATCGGTCGCATTATTGTTAAATTTTGTAAGCAGATTTGATAATTATACGTTTTTTTTTGTCGATTCAGAGTTCCAAAAAGAAATCCAAAATCGCTGCGGTATGGGTGTCGAAAATGTAAAAAAAAAAGATGAATGATAAATCTTTATCTTTCTTTCTTTTTTATCCTCAAATCTGTTATCTCTTTGAAAAAAAACTCGCAAGGTCTACAGTCCAGCAGCTCACAGAGCCACTCGTCTAGCTATGGCGTACTATATCGCGCTTTAAATTGTGAACTGAAGTGTTTTCACAATTTCTCATTACCGACGTTTCTCGATTTCCCAGCGACAAATAAAATTTTTCGACATAAAAAATAAGATATACAAAATGTCAAAGGTTTTATCCTCGATCAGACTCGAGATTGTGTCACAAATATTATGGGATCATCACAAATATTTGAATTAAAAGAATCACTGAAATAAATCCTGTAAGAAGGAAGAGATTTTATTGATTTTGTAACGAAACCGTCGTTGACATATTTTTTTTAACCAGATCTTTGATGCATGCTAACGGATTATTTTGTTTTTGTATATTATTATAATGGTAATTGTTGGAAATTGGTAATTGTTGTTTAGACAGCGCATGCTGAACTTCCAATAGTGTTCCAATTTGACTGAACTTTTTTTATTTTTTTATTGTTACCTGATAGTGTTTTTGTAAATTAGAATCAATATCAACGGCCCGTTACAGTCCACTGCTGGACTATAAGCCTCCTCCACTTAAGTGGAGGGTTTTGCCATAATCTCCACGCTTGGCAGGCGGGTTGGAGATCGCAGATTAAAAGGTTAGCGCTGCTACCCGTTCCTTGTTCAATGTGTAGTCTCTAAGTCGCCTCTTACGACACCCACGGGAAGAGTAGGGGTTGGTGACAAATGTATTCTACTCTGCCGTCACCACACGGCAAATTTAGGTAGTACTAAATAAATATGTGAGAACATCTTCACACATGGCCATCTGATCTCAAACTAAGCTTGTACTATGGGTACCAGACAGCTGGTATACATTACATAAATAGATGCATACATACTTATATTGATAAACAATAACCAGACACAAGACAAACACAAGTGCTCATCACTCGAATGTTTACCCATATTTAAAGCAATAAATGATTTGAATTTGAATTTGATAAATCCAATGATGGTTGAATAAAACCAATGGTTGCAAGATAAGGACCAAGAGTAAGTTAGATTTAAAACACGTTTGTATTTTTAACTTGCACCTATACTACTGTCCTATTACTTTGATTAGTGCCACTACCCTATAGTATACATAAGTTTCTATACAGCATGAAATTTACATCGTTTTGTTCCCGTCGTGTAGTGATAGTACCCGTCAAACTGAACAACATTTCATGAAAAAAAAAAATCCTGCGACAAAAAAATTTTTGGTCTCTCCATACAAAGTGAGACTCCCGAGCGACCCATTTTGTATGGAGAGACTAAAAATTTTTTTGTCACTGGAATTTTTTTTTTCGGGAACAAAACGATGTAAATTTCACGGAGTAGAGCCAGCATATCGCACGGATCACCTAGTGCGCAGCGTAGGCAGCTTCAGTAGGCAAGTGTCGTGATTTCTTGCGATATTTTTCTGGATATTTCACTGTTTTTATTAGAATAACTATAATATTTGTCTAATTATTGAAATACAAACTTATCTAAGACGTTTACGCCGTTGGTACTCGATAATAACTACTATGGGCTTGCTGACGGAATGATTCAATGTTCCTACCCGTGCCTACTGTTCTCACTCTGAAGCGCTCGCTCTATCATCAACATCAACGGCCCGTTACAGTCCACTGCTGGACTATGAGCCTCCTCCACTTAAGTGGAGGGTTTTGCCATAATCTCCACGCTTGGCAGGCGGGCTGGAGATCGCAAATTAAAAGGTTACTGTATCAGAGAGCGCTGCTGCCCGTTCCCTGTTCAATGTGTAGTCCCTAAGTCGCCTCTTACGACACCCACGGGAAGAGTAGGGTGACAAATGTATTCTACTCTGCCGTCACCACACTCGTTCTATACCTTCATATAAACTCTTTGGTAACACTGTCTAAAATATGCATAAATTTTACGAGTTCCAATAGAACTTTATCCTGATAACATTTGTCAGAAGAATTTAAATTTTAGTAAGATATTATAAAATTGTTGATTATTATTTTAACAGATTGATGATTATTCATGATCCCTTCGGCCGTCTACGAAACTGCAAATTTGTAACCGGTTTCGATGAAAGAAATTTTATTCCTTGTACGTAACTGGTTCCGATCGGATTTTTTCGACCGTTTTCGACCATCGATTATCGATCAATAAAACACTCAAAAACAAATTCACAAAAAAAATCGTTTATAATATGTGCGTTATTCCACAATAACGCACATATTATGTCTGACGCGGATTGCCGAGGGAATGCAGGTTTGAGTCCTGTCCAAGGTCAATGTTAGGCATTATAAAATTGTGTTAAAATAATTAAAAGAGTCGAATAACTAAATGGCGTCTCACAATCTTACTCGTTTTGTATTCAAATCGTAAGATTGACTTAATAAGAGATGAAACTGGAGAATACTTCGGTTAGTTCTCCAACGTTGCTTTCTTGATTATACATCGTTAGCTAAATAAATATGCTAATGGGACTTTGGCGTTTTGAATCTAGAAGGTTTTAGCGAGATATATTTAAAACATTCAGAAAAACACGTTTTTCAAGAGTTTTTAGGGTATCTGTGCTTTCTGCTCCCCTGCAAGTTCGTGCCTGTTAGACCACTTACTTTGGTAATACATAGCATTTTTTTTAAGGAAACCTAAATTCTATGAAAAAGCGGGAAAAACATGGAAAATCTGTGGCTACATTATATAAAAACTGTTCGAACATACGCTATTTTCAGCCGTTGATATACTCGTAAATGAAAATATTCGGCCAGTGATAAAATGTATGTAATTATTATAATTTTTTTGGACTATGGGTCTACGTTTGACCTCAGTCTCACCTGATGGAAAGCGACGACGCGGTCAAAGATGGCGCCTGAGGATGCCTTTCACTCTTGCCTTGAATACACCAAGGCTATAATGGTATCGGTAACACCGACGCAAGAAAGCATTCCACTCTCTAAATGTATGTGTCGTGGCCATATCGTAGAATTGACCACATCATGAAATTTACGATAATTTCATGAAATTGTCACATTTCATGATGTGGGCAACTAAATTTGACCAGATCATTAAATCGTGAACATTTCACGATTTTGTCGTCCACGATTGGCCATATCGCAAAATAGGGCGACCATGAAATATTTAATAAGAATCTAAATTATGTTTGGTACTTATTGTTCTCTAAGTCCGTCAGACATTTTCAGAGTACTTTTTCATCATAACTCTTTTTTTCTTCCACATTTTAATAACAAATTATTCACTTTTTCACTGCGTAAATTATTTTTCCGCCATGTTGGTACGTAAACAAAGCGCTTCTAGCGCCTCTATCGGCAATTAAAGTAATAATTTTACGATATGATCGAATAATCTTGACCATTTCATGAAGTAGCTGCGTTTTTAGTTGAATATATCGACACACGATTTCTTATCATTGATCTGGCCAAGGCACATCATGATGTGGCCAATGGACAGTGAAAATTTCATGAAATGATCGAAAATTCATGATGTGATCAATTCTACAATATGGCCACGACATATGCACTACAAAAAATGACGCAAAGCGTTTAGTGGGTACGAATTAAGGGAAATCCAATAACGTGAGAATTACAAATATTTAAACTTTAAATAAAAATGGAATGGTTCTATTACTTTAAATCCCTAAAAATATGACATCCCTATATATTCCTTGCTTTTCCCGTAAGATCTTATAGTTTGTATTGTTACCCTGAAGAGGAACCAAAGAGGATTCTAGAGGAAACCCAATGAATCTGGAATTTTATTAAAAGAGGATGAGAATGTATATTAAAAGAGAACCTGCCTAGCCCTAAGGAACCCTAAACCAAAGATTTGTAGCGTAGGTGTAGAAAGAAGAACCCGAGGACTGGAGGGCTACGGACAGATAAAGTATGGTGTTATTTCCAACAACATTATCACACTTAACATCACATCACATTAATATTATAAATTATATTTTCTCAGTTGTGTGTTTAGATGTTTGTTACATTTTCACGCTTAAAGTACTCGACGGACTTGGATGAAATTTGGAATGGAGATAGTTTGTAACCTGGATTAACACTTAAGATATTTTTTACGGGAAAAGGTCTTATTCTCACGGAACAATCTTACACAACGCGAGGGTGCCGCGGGCGGACCGCTAGCGGTAGCATAAACGAATAAGTTAAAACATTTAAAAAGGTTAGGAAATCATCAACATCAACGGCCCGTTACAGTCCACTGCTGGACTATGAGCCTCCTCCACTTAAGTGTTTGGTTTCACCATTACCTCCAAAATGTCGTTACTGTATCAGAGAGCGCTGCTGCCCGTTCCCTGTTCAATGTGTAGTCCCTAAGTCGCCTCTTACGACACCCACGGGAAGAGTAGGGGTTGGTGACAAATGTATTCTACTCTACCGTCACCACACGGCTATACATTATAACAAACACTTTACAGTTTCATTCGAGATCGGCCTAAGTAAAACAGCAGCCTAAAACAACAATCAATTCTAGTGAAAGTAAAGGCACGAAATTGAAACCAAAGTACCTACTCTACCATTAAGAGCCTTCCAAGATTATATTAACAAACTCTTCGACCGAGTCGGAAGGGTAATTCGATAGCCCAAACGAACAATGACGTCACGAAATGGCTTCCATTTAGCTCCAATTAACTTCCAAATTCCAATTAGTAATGATCCATTGCCATTTTAATTGATTTAACATAATTTGTAGGCGAAATGTGCTAAAGAGTTTTGAAACCGTTATTTCAGTTCATATTTGCAGTATTAATGTTTATTTTGATTTACTTTCATGAAAGCATTGTTTTTTTATGTCGCCATTTTTTTTATTACTAATAATCAGTGTCGGTGGTGTAGTCCTTGAGACGCGGGTTCGATCCCCATCACGTACCAATGTAATTTCGAATTTATTATTTTATGTACATATGTTATTCGACGGTATTTAGTGAAGGAAAATGTCGTAAGAAAACTCCTGCCAAGCAATTCAAAGGTCCGTAGTCCAGGTGGTAGTGTATCTGCCTCCGACGCACAGAGTCGCGGGTTCGAATCCCGCCCAGGGCAAGCATTCGTGTGATGAGCACTTGTTTTTGCCTTGTGTCTGGTTGTTATTTATATATTTTTATCTATTTAAGTAATGTATATCAGCTGTCTGGTACCCATAGTATGTACAAGCTCTGCTTAGTTTGGGATCAGATGGCCATGTGTGAAGATGTCCCCACCCACATATTTATTTATTTATAAAGGTTAGGTTAGGTTAGGTCGACGTCGTGTCGTGATACAGCCTGCAATAATTTTTTTTCTTTAGCTTCACCTAACATTTTTAATAATAACTAGGTAACCCGGCGGACTTCGCCCGTTATTTTTTGTAAAATGTTCCGATGTTTTCTGGTCCTCGAGGCGGAGACAAATCCAATAAAAATAAAAATTGGTCCGGTCGTTCTTGCTTGAGTTATAAGTGATTTGACTAAATCTACTTTAATAACACTCATATTATATATCTACCGGGCTATTACCACGATTTTGATTTAAAATGAGCTTACCGATATTTCTGAAAAAAGACTGAGAAAAAGGGTAGACAGATATTTCTGTCTGCCCATAATGTTCCGGCTAACCACCCGCAAGTAAGTAATTCAGTTCTGCCGTGATTATGACTATTGCAACATAGTCGAAATATCGGTAAGCTCATTAAAAAGCTCATTTTAAATCAAAATCGTGGTAATAACCCGGTAGATATGAGTTATTAATATTAACAACCGCGAAAACATAAAAGTGTGTATAACTCTATTTTGTTTTATAATAGTATTTAGATAGATTAGCCGAGTTAGTTATTAGAAAATCAATCAAACAGCCTATTGCAGTCCACTGCTGGACGTAGGCCTCCCCAAGGGCACGCCAAAGCGCACGATCACTCGCTTTCCTCATCCAGCCACCACCAGCAACCTTCCTCAGGTTATCAGTCCACCTGGCAGGGGGGCGTCCCACACTCTGTTTCCCGAGGCGTGGTTTTCATTCGAGAACCCGTCTGTTTCAAAGCTCGTCGGTTCTGCGACAGACGTGGCCAGTCCACTGCCACTTTAGCTTGCTACACTTCTGGACGATATCAACTATCTTGGTCCTCTGCCAGATGATTTCGTTTCGGATTTTATCCCATAGCGAAATACCAAGCATAGATCTTTCCATGGCTCGCTGAGTGACATGTAGGTGATAGGCCAGCTTCACCGTCATGTTCCACGTCTCAGCTCCTTATGTCAGCACAAAGATCGGTGCTAAAGGTTCTTCTTAGAAAGCCTTTTCAATATTCCACTCACCTTGTTTACCAGGAAGCACAGGTATTAACCGTTCGCCAGTTATATCTTCAAATAGCTTTTCTTTCTCAACATAAATTCTAAGCTATTCTTTCTTAATAAACATAACACTAATTAATATCATATACAATAAATTCCGAAATACGAACACACACATACGCACACATACACACACTCAAACTTACTTACGCATACTCACACACACGCACATGGAGAAACTGTTGACTGGTTTGTGGACAAGATATTGTATGATAGGAGTATTGTATTGTGCAAAAACCCGATCCCGAGACGTAATTGTCGTAGGGCAAACCAGTCAACAGTTCCTCTCCTGGTTGTTCTTTATTAGCTATATAAGTATGCATTTATCTATTTATGTAATGTGTATCAGCTGTCTGGTACCCGCTCTGCTTAGTTTGGGATCAAATGGCCGTGTGTGCAGATTTCCCCACATATTTATTATTATTATTATTATTTATATTTTATTGTTAACTTTAATGGTACCTACCTACCTACTATACGACTAAAATGGAAGAGCGGTGTCTCCTAACACAGGCATCTTAAACCTACAAGGAGACACCGGCCAATAGCTGGCTAATGTACTGTTATTTAAAGAAATAAAGAATTTTGAATATAGGTAAAAATTAGGATAAAAATAATGCAATAGATAGAGGTTAAAGTATGAAATTGACTTATTGTACTGATTAATTCAAACATTTAATTTTTTCAAGCTAAAAATATATTCATGATGTAAATATTTTCCAGTTAACCTTAGAGTATCATCATCTTCAAGATTGCTTGCTTGCTTTGCCACAAAATATATTAATTAATTATAGCAATAACATTGTACATTTCTAGCCTTTGTTTCTTTAGCTCAGTCGAGCGTGTTTGTTCTCCTTTAACTTCAACAGAGGCTACGTTTACACTCCCGGCGAACATAATTGCCAACCGTTGGCAACACTGTGTTCTAAACATATTCAATAAAAGTTAGTGCCTCGCTCAGACGGCAGCTAATTACATCCGCTAGGGATGAGACTGTTTCAGTCAATAAAATGTATCGAATATATCTGTATACTAGCTTTCCGCCCGCGGTTTTACCCGCGTTAAATGAGTTTATCCGTGGGAATTAAATGTTTTCTATGTCCTATTTCAGGGCGTAACCTATATGTGTACCAAGTTTCATTTCGATCCGTCCAGTGGTTCAAGAGCGATTGAGCAACAAACATCCAAACATCCAAACTTTCGCATTTATAATATTAGTAGGATACGTGAGGCATACTGAAAGTCTCTGGATCTGGCCACTTACAATAAAAAATAAAACAATTGTGGAATTCCAAAATGGAACTCTTCGGGAACATGTTACTTTTTAATTTGCGAGACTGTCATTTGTTTTTTCATTGTGACGTCCTTTCGAAAACTGTGTGTCGCTGTCCTTGTTACAAGAGCTTCAAACTTACCAAAGTTATAATTGCTTCATGCCACTACCAAACGCACCCTGTTATACATGAAAATTCTAAGGTCTCACTAAGACCAGTCAGCTGAGATTAACATAGGTGAAACTCGATGTAATTTTCACACTTCATTGGTGCAACTTAACTGGCACACGTCCAAGTACTAACTGTATTGGCAAGGCAGTTCAAGGATTTACAGTCACTAAAGGGATAAACGAGACTGCCACAGGCTGATAACGATGATGATGATGAAAGGGATATATACTTACAGATGGCCTGCTTATGAACTGATTTCCAGCTGCAAAATGACAGAAGTAGGATGAATACAGCCGAAATGACTGCATTGAAATGACTATCAACTTACACACATTTGTGATAACGCACCTTTCACAATTTTTTTTTTTTTATTTTTATGGTCATTTTATTTCATATTTTTAATAGTTTATTTGTTACTGATCTCACATATCTGTTCCTTGTATAGTAATTTAGGTTTTACCTGTACTAAGCTTTACATTGTGATGAGACGGAGTCCATTAGACGGAAGCGGTCAGATGCGCAGGATATTTTAAGGGGCGCAAGCGTTTGCGCGCACGCAAGCGCACGCACTCGTTCTCGTTGAGAGGGATCTCCTCTTTACATTTTATTGAATGAATAAATAAAAAGAATAAAATAACTCTGCAGGTTATTAACTGAAATGAAATACATGGTCACAATTTTCAATTTCAATTCACGGTTAGTATCATTTGGTCTAAAAAGCAATTGGTCTATGTAGTAACTGACCTAAAACGCAACTGGTTTAAAATGCAACATACATGCGATTATGTATGTTTCTCGTAAACAGTTCCGTCTAGCTTTGGAAGGGATGAAGATTTTTTTTTTATTTACGCTTTTAGCAGAATCCATAGTTTTTTATCCTCCTAGCAATTAATAAAAAAATCCTATAACAAGATTTTCTTATTTGTAAAGTTCAAATCCTTAATTAAATTTTCCATGAATTGTAAAAGGGAACATTAAAATGTACGTTTATTAAAATATACCCGAGAGAAATTAACATCAATTTCTGCTGGCTCTTAACAAGCATGGCGATGCAAGTTATGCAACATTGAATGAAATAGTAATTACGGAGCTAAAAATAAACAAAAAATACTACTTCAAGAAAACTTACAAAACTTAAGAAAACTTTAAAACTAGTTTTAACAGAATGAAATCAGAAATAAACTATCCTGCTTATTTTTAAACCTTTGCGTAATTAAACCTTTGCGTTATAAGATTTTCAACTTGCATTGATTAACAAAACTCAACGAGATATTTGTTTTGTTTATATACTCGTATTAAACAAGTCACGTCGCAAAAATCTAAATTCACAATAGTACATTGTTATACGAGGGGTGAAAGTAACTTATTCAGCGCCGAGACTAGACGGGGTTTGGGGCCTGAGCGTAGCGAGGGCCCTAATAGTTCGAGGCACTAAATAAGTCTTTAACCAGAAGAAAACACTGTGCTTTTCATTAGGAATACAAGGAAAGTAAAAATAAAAACACGAATTAGCTAAAAAAAAAATGAGTGACTTCCATATTATCTCTGAATCAGATGAACTCATTGTAAACAAAACCCTACAACTCGAGAAACAAATGATAATCGGCTTTCCCGCCTATTTTTCATTTTTTGCTGTGGCCGTGCCGGCCAGCTTTTGAGCCATTATTTTAATTTCCATCATTGAAAAATGTTAAATATTTTGCCCAAATCTATTTTATTTTAAAGAAATAGTTGAAAGTTAATTATAATAAAGTCATTTAAAAAATATGTATTCTTTAATTAATACTTAACTTTTTGTTATTTCAATTTAACATTGCGTTGTAATTGAGTAGCTGTATAGAAAGATGGAACATAGTTCAATAGAAATGTGAAATTAGAACCAGTTTTTTTTAATAATAATTTTCCAGAATGAATGAAAATGAATGAATGAATGACAGCTGTCAGTTGAAAGTGATTCTCTCTCCGGGCTGAAAAGTATTACTTTCAATCCGCTCCTCAGGCAACTTCCGAACTACTTTCAGAGTATGAGTAATGAAAAACAACTTTATCCTCTAAAAAGAAAAACATGTCGAAACATACTCATCCGACGGAAGAATAGTGTTATCGCGAGAATATGGTTAGTAATTCAAAACATCTAAAAATAAGTTTCTTGTAACACGCGAACGAGAATAAACATTCTCTGTTTATAAGCATTTGTGTACACTATCTAATAAATTATTATTTTTAGTACGTACATTTTTTGGTAGACGTCATGCAACGAATTTGGGAAGATTTCGCAACAATATTGTCTTGTTCTTATTAGTATTTGGGAGACCAAAGCTTCGTTCGGAGCCTTTATGGCACCTACTTTCTTGTGCGATTTTTCTAAGAAAAACATTTTTTTGAGGTGCTTGATATAATTAGCAATAAGGCTTCCATTAGAAAACTCACCCTGCTCAAGCAATGTTTTGTGAAATTTAGTTTTTACTAGCGTTCCACCCGCGGCTATGCTCGCGTTGTGTAAGATTTTCCCGTGGTAACAAGACTTTTTCCCGTAAAAAGTATCGTATGTGTTAGTCCAGGGTACAAACTGTCTCTATTCCAAATTTCATCCCATTCCGTTCAGTAGTTTTTGCGTGAAAGAGTAACAAACATACATCCATACTTACAAACTTTCGCCTTTATAATATTAGTAAGGATGATGAGCTGTTGATGATGATGATGATGATAAGTGTTATACATCATGTTCGGAATATCTCTATCTATACATAACGAAAAAATTGGTTCTGCCAAGCTTAAATGGGTATGAACTGTATCGCTGATAAGACGGACGATAGAGCAAATGCATTTTAGGAGATTGGAGGTCAGATTTGGTATGAGAAGTCTGGGTGGACCACCAGGTAGATGGTCCATAGATAGTCTGATGATATAAAAAAATCTCCTTCTATGGATTAAAAAACTAAGGGTCGAACCGAATGAAAAGCCATATGCTCAACTGTCAACAAATTAATGCCGGAAAACAAAATGAAGAAGTTCAGGCTGTCTTAAAAGTTTCCTCGGCAACTTATTTGCGTCTTACACGCATACACGATACAACACGTTTATACACGTCCATCGAGGACAACACGTTTATAGCAAAATTGTTCACCAGACTTAAATGATAATGAGCTGACATTTTTGGCGATTTTCACTCCTCCATAAAAACTGCTGCGGCGGATTGCGCCCTCTAAGACTCAGCTTTTTGAGATCACGAGAGCGTGTTCTTTCCAAATATCATGAAGAAAAGCACCAGAAATTCTGATGATATCGGTCTTAGATGGGCGGATAGTCTATAAAGGCAACTACAAGCTTTCATGCTGCACTAGCATCGATATTTACTGATACCTAAGTTAGTTTGTTAAGTCGACAGCATTATCCTATTGAGAACGTTATTGTTTGCAGTTTGGGAATATTATTGGGTTAGATTTATTGAGAAACGAGTTTGAAACTAAAACAGCAACGCCAGGATATAAGAATACAAAGTGCAATAGTCATCAACAGTTTATATACGTCCGCATCGAGAGGCTCGAGCCTACCCTGAATTAGTGCGATTAGGCCTTAGTCGACCATACGCTGGCCCAGTGCGGGTTGGTCGACTTCACACACAGCCTTTGATTTTCTTCGCAGGAGTGTGCAGGTTTCATCACGAACAAAGTGCAAGAATGAAATAATACACCTAATTGTTTTGACTTTTATTATTTTACCCAAAAAATATTCTCGTATCAGAGGCCAGGACACACTTTGGGTCGCTGTGTCAGACAGAGTAGTAAATAAGATGGAAAAAAAATCTAGTAAATCGATCAGCTTGCCGCGCGGTTAACGAGAAAGGCATTTTCGTCGTCTGTTTGTTAAGAAAAGTAGTTCAGTTTCATGGGTCTAACAGTACTAGGAAATTTGTTTTGGAAAGTTGCAAATGTATGCGAAAATAAAACTTATGTGTGAATTAGACAAAGCTTAATCTATGTACCTAATTCCCAATAGTTATTATCAAGGGAAAGCTCGAGCCCTTCGATGGGATATAAAAATTAAAGACATCTTTAGAAATAGAATAGAATATACTTTACCGCACACAAGGATATAGCTTAAAAGTACAAAAGATGGATGAAGGGGTGTACAGATAGGCGGCCTTATTGCTATGGTAGAAATTTCTTCCAGGCAACCTTAGGGTACAAGAAAGTTGCATTGGAACTGTGGGACGATGCACACAAGAAAAATAGAGTAGGATAAGCTAATACTATTAACAACTTATACTAATGTTATATGATAGCCTGATAACGAGATGTTCAATTTCTTCAACGCCTCCAACTATTTCTTGTTTGTTTCCACACACTGCAAACTCCAGCAAGGCAATAAGCGGCTCTTAAGAAGAAATATTGGCCTTCCCTCACTTCTCCGGGATGAACTAGCGGACAAATTGCACGGTGACGTGGTTTATGGCCCGCATCCCTCACACCCTTTGCAGCCACGTCTGCTCTTTATTTAGTGCTGTAGCGGTATTGGATATCGATGTTCTATCGATTGTCAACGGTCTTCGTACAGCGTGCTTAAAGCCCGTCACAGACGGAGCTATCATATATTATATTATAGTACGAGGCAGCCAGTTCTCTCGGCGCCATTCACTTTGTGTGCAAAGCGGAGGTCAAGCAGAATGGTCGGTCACTAATTGATTCGCCATTTTGTTTGACACCCGCCTTGCATAAAATGTGAATAGTGACGAGAGAGCTGGCTGCCTCGTGCTATATTATATATTATGGCTTCGTCTGTGACGGGCTTAAAATGCCGCCTGCAGTGGAATCTAGGTTGTTTTTAGTGGCATTAATAAGCATTAATTTTGTAATTGACAATATTTTATTTAAAAAAGGAAACGCAAAAGATGCGACGACTGTGGAGTTTCTTCGGTGAGCTCTTCTCCACAGATTCCGCCATTGTGTTAGTGAACTCACCCAAAAAAATGTAATGACGGATCTAAGTGATGTAATAACATCCTATGGAAATAAATTATTTTGACTTTGACTTTGACTTTAGTGCGTTAATGTATTCTATCTATGGCCTCAATTCTAAGAGTTTAAATTATTACTCTTATTTGCTGGCAGGAAATATAATACTTCGATAGCTTGAGTAAATAATATGCTTTCACGGCGTGACATAGCAAGCAGTGTATCACGTTATTAGTTGTGTAATTTTTAATCACCAACAGCTCATATATACGTCCCCACCGAGGGCTTGAGCTTACCCTGAATTAGTCGACCACGCTGGCCCAATGCGGGTTGGTCGACTTCACACCTTTGAATTTTTTCACAGGAGCATACAAGTTTCATCACGATGTTTTCCTTCACCGTAAAAGCATCGAATAAACGTACATGTACGTGAATTTGAAATTTGAAAACACATTGGTACGTGGTCGGATTCGAACCCGCGTCTCTCTAAAAGAAGACCACCGCCCTAGCCACTAGGACACGTGTGCTCTACTACTTTATAAGATGTATTTTGAACTTTCTAATGCGGTACTTATGATTTCATGATGAAGAAGATCTATTTATCGATTCAAAACATTATCGACATCCATGCATCACTAGTCTTTACAGCTATTCCGAGGAAAAATTGCTTTTCTGCGGTCTCATTTGACTCCTAACAAGTCATTTGGTCGGACGCATGACCTTCAGCGAAGAGTGTGCTGAAGATTCATCGCCCAAATTACCAGAGAGCGTATTTCTCATCATAAACACAAAAAAACGATCAATCTTTTTCGTCTAAGTATAAGATTTTTCTTCTCACTTTTTTATCAAAATATTTTGTCTTAAGGCGCGTTTCCATTGTGCAAGTGCTTGCATGCAAGTATGACGTCACGCTTGCGTACAAGTTACTTGAATTGTAAACTTTAATTTGAACCTCATCACTTGCGCAGACAAGCGTCAGTTGCGCATTATGTTTACAAGTTCAAAACTACCTGCATGCAATTTGCAGCCTGCATGCAAGTTTACGTTTCCATTACTCAAGCTGCATGCAACTTGCAACTTGCATGCAGGCTACTTGTATAATGGAAACGCGGCTCTAATGAGCCTTCGTTTTTTTGAGATCCTACTAATATTATAAATGCGAAAGTTTGGATGTTTGGATGTTTGTTTCCGAATCACGCTTGAATCACTTGACGGATCGGAATGAAACTTAGCACACATATAGGTTAAGTCCTGGAAAAGGACATATGCTACTTTTTACCGCGGGAAAATACTTCATTCCTTCGGGACAACTCATTAAACGCGGGTGAAACCGCGGGCGGAAAGCTATATATTTATATTTTTTATAATATCGTAAATAAGGATAATTTTAATTCATTCTATGTATTTTTTTGTTACAGGTACAAACAATAACGTCACATTTCAGATAACAAAGAAAAGGCACAGAGTAGGTACGTTTACACTTAAGGCCGATTAACACTTTGACAAGTAGCAAGCGCAAGTTGCAAGTAAAAGTTGCAAGTGCATGTAGCAAGTGCGAGTTTCAAGTGTGAGTTGCAAGTGCAAATTGCAAGTATACTAAAATGAAAAAAGTCGCGCCAAATAAAATACGAATCAGCTGTTGATTCAGCAGCTGGCAATCTGGCGGGAGACGCGCGGGGAGGGGGTTACTTGCTACTTAACTCGCAGAAAAATAGACCGGACTTCTATTTTTTGCAAGTGCGAGTGTTTCCTTGGCAACAGGAAAAAACTTGCAACTTGCAACTTGCACTTGCTACTTGTCGAAGTTTGTGCGAGTGTTTCCTTGGCAACAGCAAAAAAACTTGCAACTTGCACTTGCTACTTGTTGAAGTTTGTGCGAGTGTTTCCTTGGCAACAGCAAAAAAACTTGCAACTTGCACTTGCTATTTGTTGAAGTTTGTGCGAGTGTTTCCTTGGCAACAGCAAAAAAACTTGCAACTTGCACTTGTCTTGCAACTTGCAACCACTTGTTAAAGTGTAAATAGGCTTTTATACTAGTAAAGGTAAGCGAATACGAAGATAGTTCAAAAATATTTAAAAACGTAAAGAGCTGAATATGGGGCAAACAAGAACTAATTTACCCAAAATTGTCTTGTCTACTCGAAAAGTGACTTGCGAATCTAAGTTTTATAAGTAGCAAAAGCAAATAAGTATTGATTATAACAAAACTGTTTTTCCAAGTTATTTTTGAACAAAACAAGTTCTGCTAATAATATCTGAGTGCAGACTACATGTGCACAGATGCAGACAGATCCAATCAATAATACAACAATAGGAAATATGCATTAAAAAGTAATGGTGTTTTTCATAGCTCGTCTAAAAGACAAAAATAGAATACTGGCAGCTTTATATTTTACAAGGTTTAATTTAATGTGCATTGTACGGGTGGGTTTGTATGTTCGGGCGAAATCTTGCAACTCAATTTTGAAGCATTTGCTGCCATTGGATTTTGCTGAAATTTGGTACACTTATGTAACCACAATGACAATGCAATATTATGGTACCATGGAGCTGGTCTGATGATGGAGACGGAAGGTGGCCATAGGAACTCCTTAAATACACACCACAACCTAGTCGTGTTTGGGCTCGTTGGATTTGTCTTAACAAGGATACTCCACTCCACGTCTTTAAAAGCTTGTTTAAAAAGGATTTTTAATTAAGCTTATTTAACTATTTTTCTGAGCAAGATATTTGAAAATTTATTGTTTATGTGTTTAATTTGAAATATTTCGACTAATAATTAAAAAAAAATTGTGTATATTCCCTATTCTTTATTTGAAAACTTTGATTATATCATAGAATCTTTTTACTTAGTATGTATTTCCGCAGGATTTTCAAAACGTAATACAATACCTGCTCGTTAGTATGTTCCTGATTTAATAGGTTTTGTTTTAAACAAAGGCCGATCGGATGAAGTTCCAAACATTTTAACGAGAAATCTGAGCGCACTATATCCATTCATTGTACGAGTTTTCATGGCTAACGAATTTTATTATGAACACAATATTGTTTTCATCTTGTAATTTGTTTGTTTTTTTTTTTAACTGATGCTCTTCATAACCGTAATCTGGTTGTAATTGTTGATTGAAGGTTCCACAACTTATTTAAACGCATTGCACACATATCTTTTTGTTAATTTTTACAAGCTTTTATTTAGTTTCACCTGTCCCGTTGTCTGTCTGTCTGCCTGTAATCAAATCTTGCAAGTTAAATTTGATCCACTTCCCAGTTTCCGATTGAGCTGAAATTTTGCATTCATGTATAAATCGGATGACAATGCAATATTATGGTACCTTGGAGCTGGTCTGATGATGGAGACGGAAGGTGGCCATAGGAACTCCTCTAATACAGAACACAACCTAGTCGTGTTTGGGCTCGTTAGATTTGTCTTAACAAGATCTTTAGTCATACGTGATGTTCAGGGTCTCATGATGGAGCCGGAAGGTGGCCACAGGAACTCCTTAAATACACAACACAACCTAGTCGTGTTTGGGCTTGTTGGTTTTGTCTTAACAAGATCTTTAGTCATACGTGATGTTCAGGGTCTCATGATGGAGCCGGAAGGTGGCCACAGGAACTCCACAAATACACAACATAACTTAGTCATGTTTGGGCTTGTTGGATTTGTCTTGACTAGATCTTCAGTCCTACGTGATGTCCAGGGTCTCATGATGGAGCTGGAAGGTGGTCACAGGAACTCCACAAATACACAACATAACATAGTCGTGTTTGGGCTTGTTGGATTGGTCTTGACGAATACTTTGATACTAAATGGTAACCAGAGTCTGATGATGGAGCTGGAAGGTGGCCATAGGAACTCCGTAATTAAACGACGCAACCCTACCGAGTTTGGGCCCATTTGATTCGTCTTGACGAGTACTTTGATACTACATGGTGACCAGGGTCTGATGATGGAGCTGGAAGGTGGCCATAGGAACTCCGTAACGACGCAACTCCATCGAGTTTAGGCCCATTTGATTCGTCTTGTCGAGTACTTTGATACTATATGGTAACCAGGGTCTGATGATGCAGCTGGAAGGTGGTCATAGGAACTCCGTAATTAAACGACGCAACCCGACCGAGTTTGCGCTCATTTGATTCGTTTTGACGAGCATCTTAGTTGGCGTGAATATGCAACTCCAACAGATTTGGGAAAAAGTTCGTTCCGTTTTTATGAATGTGGATTATTATATGTCTGATTGATTAGATGGATGCCCCAATGCCAAGGTGAGCACGTGCCGAGGGCTGAATGGTATGAGAGCGCATAAACATTTCATATCGCTAACGTTGCGCCTCAGGGTACCAGGGCGAACCCTGTTGTACTGAAGCCCTTATCCCTCTACAATGGACCTCGGCAAGGATGGCATTCACATAATACAGCCTAAATCAATTCAATTTTAATTACGGCACAGCTGAAAGAAGAATGCTTCCGATTGTCTTGTCTTGGGCTTCAACTGTGCACAAAATGCAGGGAACTACTGTAGATCATGCTGTTATTTATCTAGGCTCTAAATTATTTGCTGCTGGTCAAGCTTATGTGGCTTTAAGCAGAGTTAAGTCTTTAGCAGGACTTCGAATCGAAGAACTTGACTGCTCCAAGTTGACTTCGAAGAAACCTTGTAATGTTGATGCATTAAAAGAAATGGATAGAATGAGAAATGTTACAAATAACTAACTTGTGATTACATAACTAATTTAAACATTAGTTTACCCTACTACAAACAAAATGAAATATTTAAATATAAATAAATTACATAAACTTTAAGTGCTCAAAGCAGCACATTATTATGTGAACGTACTACGGACTACATAACGGAAAAACGCTGCTACGCGCTACTAACTACGTCGTAGTAAATCTCGAATTAAACATACTAAAAAGTTAAAAATAAAATTAAAGAAAAAAAACCTTTTTTAAAAACAAGCTTTTATTATTTGGAAAATGAACTAAAAAGTTAAAAATAAATTAACTCTAATTAGAAGTATAACACTTTATAAGTTCATTGTAACCTTTAACGATAATTAAGCTTCTTTGTCTACGACAAAATAATTCCATATCGTAATCATATATTTTTAACACCAAAACTTTACACCTTAATTATTAAATCTTCCCGTTTTTATTACAGTCTCAATTTTATAAATAATAAAAGCGTGTAACATTTTGATGGTATAATATTAAGCTATCACAATGTAACACGCTTTTTTATTTATAAAATTGGGACTGTAATAAAAACGGGAAGATTTAATAATTAAGGTGTAAAGTTTTGGTGTTAAAAATATATGATTACGATATGGAATTATTTTGTCGTAGACAAAGAAGCTTAATTATCGTTAAAGGTTACAATGAACTTATAAAGTGTTATACTTCTAATTAGAGTTAATTTATTTTTAACTTTTTAGTTCATTTTCCAAATAATAAAAGCTTGTTTTTAAAAAAGGTTTTTTTTCTTTAATTTTATTAAAAAGTACTGGAGTATGAGTTGGTCGGGTTCATGGGCTCACCTCCATGGGCTAAGAGCCTCCGTGGCCGAGTGGTCGAGATTTCGACGCCCATTACGAAGGTTCCGGGTTCGATTCCCGGTGGTGACACTGTCTGACTATCTAGTCGTGACACGAGGCATGTCAGTGGCCTTTGGCGGCTCTATAACACCAGGGTTTGTGAGGTCGGTTGTTGACCTTACAACCCACACGATGATGATGATGATGGGCTCACCAAGTTTTTGCGTTATTTATCTAACATGTTGTATAAACTGATAAAAAAACCACAACTTATTGAACCAAGGGTAGTTTTATACAACTCCTCAGCCTTAGACATGTTTATTCAATAAGCTGTAAGTCCCAGAAGTGAACAGATGCTTTGCAATATGTATCGTTGGGCGACTACGGGCGTACGGGCATCTGTGAACGAAAAGTCACTACCCCGTTGTTGAGCCATGAAAACTGCGATTTATTCCTGTTGCAATTAATAAATATGGCAACATCAAGGTATAGTTTTAAGGCCTATGTAAGATTATTGTGTGTAGCAATATTTTTTCTTGGCTTCCGGCGATCACGGTGAAATACATCATAGAACGAGCTCCTGTGTTTTAATTTATAACACCTCACCACGAAGTCCAGCTTCCTATCAACAAACATACAGTCGACATCCAAACAATTCCTCTGAAGAATAGAATCTATATTAATAGATAGATTGTAACAAACCAAATGAATAAGTGATGCAAATTATTAAGAAAAGGTTCCTTTCTCAAATTCAATTATTAGATTTCCATGTTTTTGTTTTTTCTCTTTACTTAAATGAAAACATTTTTTTTTGCTAGCTGACTTCCACTCCACGAACAAAGTGCTACGATGTTTCTTACATCTGATAATCACATATATAATTAAAAATTAATGCCTGTTAATATTATGCTTATGTTCTCACAATAAAAACAACACATTAAACATTGTTCACATAACGTAATCATATTAAAGTAGTAATATTTTTCATTAAGCGCTTATCTGAATAAAATTCTGTTTTAGCGTTTTCTGATAGAATTACTTAAAACGTCTATGAAACTATCAATGGTATTAGCAGTGAGGTAGTAATAATAGTTCAATGGGAATGTGTGGTATTGGAGTTTCTTCTGGCCGTTCTTTTCCGCAGCGTGCGTATACTGGTAGTGAACGTCCCATCCATGATATATTTGACGTCGAAAAATGGTTTGTAAAACTCTATTGAATAAAATATTTTTGATTTTGATTTGTGTGCTCCGCTTCCTTTACATTTTTTAAAGGGGTACCTAGCTAAGTATTGTATTTTAATGCTCCATAAACATAACTAAAAAATAACTAAGAAAAGAGAAACGTTGCACTTTTCGTGGCCCGACAGCCCACTGGGCGCCGGTGTGCCTCGTTCTAACAAATTATACCAAACGGGCGTACTATGGCCAGCAGCATAACTTACACATCTCCAATATAAGCTGACACACGGTGCCTACGATAATACTGGTAACGCAAGACCAGTTTACGCTGGTTTATGGTGAGGTATCTTGTAGACTGTACCGTCCCGTCGCCGTGTCATATCATAAATATGTCGTACAAGCGAGACGGCGAGCGTTTGTTGTTGTTGTTTTACTTAACCGTGGTCATGCTGTAGATATTTATCACTTATTTATTTTAAATGGGACTAGGCTAGACTATACAAGGTCTGTCTAATTTTCAGTAACTGTTTTATATTTCCATACCCATTTTATGATTGCATATTTATTTGTATAAACAAAGAACAAATTTAATGGCTATTTTAAAACATATTATTTAAATATTTACATAGATAAAAAAAGGACTAGCTTTGTGAACATTGTGAAGTGATTCCACTCATCAATCAATACAAAAAAAAAAACATAATCACAATTCGAAGTTTACACAAATAATGAAAAATATAATATTTCCACTAATACAAAAAAAAAAACATAATCACAATTCGAAGTTTACACAAATAATGAAAAATATAATATTTCCACTAAGTAGGTAGGTATCTAAAAGAAGCATTTAATTTCTCACAAATATATGGATGTAAGTAATTTTTTATTAAATTTGATACTAAAATAGTTTTTCATATAAGTAGGAAGAAAGGCTCCTTTTTTTCTTAGGAAAAATCTCTAATAAAAAAAAAAATGTTTATTTCTTTAAACATACAGCCTTATTAATCTATTGAGGTTTGGGACCTCCCTTTAAGCTACAAAGTTGCCTGTATTGGGAGGTACCACTCTTCCATTAATGATGAGGTCACTTATGCTGGTATTATGGCCCCGAGCGGACAGTTAGATCTTAAGATTAGACGTAGTATTTTTTTTTTAACGGACTAATTGCTATTTCTACCAGAGTGGCAATATAAGTGGCGCGGACTTGCTTGCCCTTAGAAACAAAACGTATGTAGTATTATGAAATAGTCACCAACTCTACCACTAAATTTAAATTGCGTAAATATAACTTATCTGTTGTATAGTACTTTTTTATTGCTCTATCCAGGGTTCTACCCAGCCAAATAAAAATAAAGAATAAGTAGTATCTCGTGTTATTCTGATCTGGGCTGCTCTGGACCCACATCATTTCCATTTCAATGGAGGTTACTTTGCCATACATTCGGACCAGCGGGGCTACCGCGTAACTTGGCAAACATAAAGCAGCAATAGAGTATTGAATACTTTTTTATTTTTAAATCCAAAATACCTACTTAGTTCCTGCTATCGAACAGCAATAGTACATTGTTAAACGAGGGGTGAAAGTAACTTATTTAGTGCCGAGACGGGGTTTGGGGCCTGAGCGCAGCGAGGGCCCTAATAGTTCGAGGCATGAAATAAGTCTTTAACCAGAGGTAAACACTGTGCTTTTCATTACGAATACAAGGAAAGTAAAAATAATAACACGAATTGGCTAAAGAAAAAATGAGTGACTTCCATATCTCTGAATCAGTTCATTGTAAACAAAACCCTACAACTCGAGAAACAAATGATAATCGGATTGTTGCTTACCCACCTTTTTTTTATTTTTTTCTGTGGCCGAGCCGGCCAGCTTTTGAGCCATTATTTTTCATTTCCATCATTGAATAATATATTTTACCCAAATCTATTTTATTTTAAAGAAATTGTTGAAAGTCAATTATAATAGTCATTTAAATATTCTCAAATATATATTCTTTAATTAATACTTAACTTTATGTTATTTCAATTTAACATTACGCTGTAATTGAGTGGCTGTATATAAAGATGGAATATTTCAATAAAAATGTGAAATTAGAACCAGTTTTTTTATTAATAATTTGACAGCTGTCAGTAGAAAGCAATTCTACCTCGGGTTGAAAAGTATCACCTTCAATCCGCTCCTCAGGCAACTTCCGACCTCCTTTCAGAGTATGAGTAATGAAAAATAATTTTTGCTCTATCTTTAAAATTGAGCGAATCATACAAAATTTAAAATTCAAAATTAGACAGAGAGGCAAATACTAACTAGTGACGTCACAAGCAAGCAGCGCCATACAATTTCCCTTTTGGAAAAAGACGGACATATTGAAATATTCAAAAATCACTGTAAAATACTTTTTTAATCGATTCTGTTTTTTTCGCCTGATGAATCGCCTGCTGTTATATTAATTCATAAAATATGGTAAATTTAGAAATAGTAAAATACCCTATTATAATTTTGTAATATCGGATGCTCATTACCGGTTGTTATTGTTGTCTAAACGGAGCAATATATTAAATCCGAATAAGTGACTAGATCTAGACAGATGTAATCGCCCTCATACAATTCAGAAATACTCATTTTGACTAGAAGTTTAGTAAAGTCGGACTTTATTTACTGGCAATTTATACTTCTCAATGTAAATTCGATACAATCGAGTTACGCGGAACCCTTGTAGGCAATTTGCGTGCTGACCGGAATTCTATTCTTATTCATTTTCATAACGGACCCCTCTCCGAATTTCGGCAGAAAATCGTAGCCACTTCTTTTCAATAGCATTTTTATTATTTATTGAAAACGGAAAAAGTATAAAAATCACGTATCGTTCAATTCAAATAGCATTTTTGATGGTGAAAATAAAGTATTTGGGTTTTCTTCGTACAGAGCACGATAAACATTAATTAGTCTGTACCTTTTAAAATGTTGCAAAAAAAGTTAAATATTAATCCTGAAATCTGCAAATTTCGTTATTTATCTTCGCCAATCATTACGACATGCAGTTGTAGTGTATTTTACGGTATTTTGGTTTAAACATGTCATTTTTTGAAAAGCACGTACGTGGATAGCAAATTTGTATTAATATGATTACGTTTCAGTGCACTACACTCGCATTTGGTTTCAATTCAATTTTAATTCAAAGTTTTGTACCATTTCATAGGTGCCGCATATTAGTTGTTATTTCACATAATAAATGCTTCGAAGAGAGACTCAGTGAGAGAGAGAATGAAACTTTTTTGGAACATTCAAGGTCAGCACTCATAACCATAACACTACTTTATATCTGTCCATTAGAGCACACGTAGTATAATATTATAAAAGGGAATTTTAAGCATGAATCACACGGGGCAAAAGCTGCAAACACTAACAACACATTTTTAGTCGCCAATAAAATTTGTTTACCTTCACTAAAAACGGATTTCACACCAAAACTTCCTTAACGTGCTAGCCGCAACCACACCCAATAAAAATATTTCCCCAGTTCAAAAATAGAATGTATTCCTTCCTAGAAGTTACCTAACCACCAGACTTCAGTCGTAACGGTAAATTGAAAATAAACTTCTTTTTACGACATGCCTCGTCTGATGTTGGGAGGTCATAAGCAGTGCGCTTGAGTTATTTCAGAAACGTACCGAGCTGCAATAAATGTAGTAAATACATACACATCACATCTGTTTGAGACTTTGAGACGTTTTCAGGCGTTAGCGTATAAAACAATGTGGACCGACGTCAAAGGACCCTTAAAATGTGTTTCATACACGTTTTTGTATCGTAATAGGTATATTATGTTATTGTAAGCCATGTGGTGACGGCAGAGTAGAATACATTTGTCATCAACCCCTACTCTTCTCGTGGGTGTCGTAAGAGGCGACTTAGGGACTACACATTGAACAAGGAACGGGCAGCAGCGCTCTCTGATACAGTAACCTTTTAATCTGCGATCTCCAACCCGCCTGCCAAGCGTGGAGATTATGGCAAAACCCTCCACTTAAGTGGAGGAGGCTCATAGTCCAGTAGTGGACTGTAACGGGCCGTTGATGATATGTTATTGTATACGAACTACCAATGAATGTTTATTTGAAAATATTTATATAGGTATATGCAATAAAAACACTGATTCTGTTTTTTTAAGTAGGCTGTTGAAACGAGAAGAAAAAGTAACAGAAAGAAAATCCGAGTATTTTTTTTTTATTTTATTTATCAAAGACCTGTTTTATATACATAGTTAACTGGCTAATGTTCCTTTCTATAACCTCATGTAATTTAAAAAAATAAATTATAATAATATAAATAAACTAACTATAAACATACATACATTCATGCATAGTTATGTCTACATTTGTACATGAGCTAGGTATCAAAACGTCTAACCACATAGTTTCAATATATAGCACAATTTACAAAAGAATATATACATCTTATATAAAGATATCTCTTTCAAACACTTGGACAAATAACGTACTCTATCTCTTTTATGTACGGATCCTTTTGTCACAATAGTTTTGTTGGAAAATAATAGTAGTTTATTCTTGGAGAATCCACCTTTGGTCGCTGAGCTTGTTCATAATGGCCTCGATTCGGGATGTCATGCTCTAATTCTAATTTTAAAATCCAGCTATCCTTTTCGTTTTTATGACCAATGAAAGAGAGGTGATGAACGAATGATATTAATTTGAACGAATGATAACCTAAAATAAGGGCATAGCTGTCAGTTTAAGAGATTTTTATTGTGCAATCGACACGGCCATAAGGTTCAAATTCGATGTCTGACAGCTCTAATATTAAGATGGCCATCTCCTGTCCCTTTTCAATCTTTAAAAGGTAAAAAGGACGGACTAACTTAAATTAAGGATTAGAGCGTGACATCCCGAATCGAGTCCAATAAGTGTATTAACTAGATAAGTACATACAAGTATGTCTGACGACAAGAGGTTTATCTCCACATAAAACTCAGTACAAAAGGAAAAGTTTTAATACGGCTAAACTAAATCTTGTTCGCAAAATAACATGCAATAAACTCAAGCAAGGAGTAAAAATGAATAACGTATCTAGTACGAAAGTTTTTGAAATATTTTACTAACTTGATAAATCACTTACGGTGCACAAACTTGGTCTTTGACGGAACATCAGAGGTCCAGGCTCTCTGGATGTCAACGAGCCATGGAGCGCAGTATGCTGGGTCTGAAACTGACCGATCGAGTCAGAAACAGCATGCTGCGTTCCAAAACTCAAATCGCCGACGCCCCGCATGTAGCCGCCAAGCTAAAGTGGGACTGGGCCGGACACGTCTGCGCATGCCACTAGACCTATGGGCAAAACAAACGACCATCTGGAGCCCACAAAGACATAGGCGGAGACGTGGACGGCCTCGTAGGAGATGGCGGGATGAGACTGATTCTTTTTTATGGAGTTGGGATGAGGAAGCCCAAGATAGGGAAGGATGGAAGAAGAAGAGGAAGGCCTTTGCCCAGCAGTGGGACAGTCTAGGCTAAATAAAATAAGATAAGATAAGATAAGAGGTCTACCGCGTCCCCGCCGGCGGGTGCGGTTGCTACCAGAAGGGCATTCTGTGGAGTGTACTCTATTGGCAATCGAGGTTCGTCTCGCGACTCGTACGTCAGTGTAAATGAGCCATTATAAACTATAATATTATAACCCAATTTTTATAACTGTGCGCCTGTCAACGTCATAATATTTGCATGTTGGTAGGTTTGGTATCCGTTTTGATAGGCGTCGGAGGAGGTGAGGACTTCCTCACCTAATAGTCATGCGGGCGGGTAAATTCAATGCCACCAACATGACGACTTTGACAGCTCGAAGCGCACAGTTAAAATAATTGAGTTATATCAGACTATAGTGTTAATAGGTATTCATTGCTATTGACACTCCCAGTTCCATTAATTCCGCTCGAGGCATTTTAGTTTTTGTTCCGGCCAGGAATTAATCTTCCTGTCTCTTCCGGAAGGAGGCCTTTATTAAGACGAATATAATGCAGTTAGTTTCTGTTAAGGCATCTAATAGTTACTGCTTTATTACTCTGCAGGTTATTTAGTACTAATAAAGTTTGAGAAAGATCTAGATCTAAACCACAGCTACGATTTTAAACCCTATTCTATTTGCTTTTAATTTTTTTCTGCAAAATATTGGCTGATGTTTGGCTCGGGCAAATTAAAAAAAAAAAACTATTTACAGACAATCTATGTGCTCGTACGTGTTTGGATGTTTCCACGTAGGTATTCACATAGTAAAGATATAAAAGCTTATATATTGTACTTTTAACCTTATATGTTTTATTGTATTATTTAATTTTTACTGTCTTGTTTTTTGCTCATGCACTACCACAGTCTTCTTTCTAACTCTTCTTCCCGAAGGTTGTCCGGAAGAGATCGCTACAAGCGATAAGGCCGCTTTTACGCACTCAATCAAATGTTTATTATGTTCCTTTTGCGTGCAATATAGTGTTTTTAGTTACTTACTTTTACTTATTGAAAGCGAGCTATATGAAAATTAGGTATTCAAATAGTAAAAGCGAGCTGCAGATATTAAGTCATTTAGGGTAGGCTGAGCCCCTTGTTGAGCGTCTGATATTAGAGGACTAATTGACAAGATTTTTTTAGAATAGCGTCTGATCCTGTAATGCCCTATATTTTTATTTCGAAAATGGCTGACATTATTATCTCGTTCCTTCAGACTTGTAAAACAATTGAACTTCTCGACCCAAACTAAACCTAATAAATGATTTATTCCACTAAAACCCTTTGGGCTCGAAAGATAATTTTCACCCTCACATGAAACTCCGAGCCATTTAACACGGGAATAATTTATTTTGTACATTAAATCTCATAGACTATTTAATAACAGCTTCTATGGCTGAGCGGTTGATCATTCGACTCTCACTACGAAGGTTCCGAGTTCAAATCCCGGGTCATCAACAGCTCATACGACCCCACCGAGGGGCTCGTGTCTACCCTGAATTAGGGCGATTGGGCCTTAGTCGACCACGCTGGCCCAGTGCGGGTTGGTCGACTTCACACACAACCTTTGAATTTCTTCGCAGGAGTGTGCAGGTTTCATCACGATGTTTTCCTTCACCGTAAGAGCGTCGAATAAACGTACATATGAATTCGAAAACACATTGGTACGTGGTGGGAATCGAATCCGCGTCTCTCGGACGGGAGGCAGCAGCCCTAACCACTAGACCACCGACGCTCTCCCGGGTCACTGATGGTAATTCTCGATATCAAGCTTTGTTCGTTCTAATCGCCTTTTATAAAAGTTATAAAGGGACAGGAATAATTACTTTCGGAAAAAAAGTCTAAATCCGCCATTTTCCCTAACGCTAACTTTTAGAATAACAAGGGGCATACCATAAGACTGAGCAAAGCTTGATAACCCAAGTATTACAATACCAAAACACGTATCAAATGATTTACTCAGTCTAAATCCAAATTTTCAAGATCCCAACTTTTAAAATGACGCACTTTCATACAAACTTTAATCCACCTTTTTCCCCATTTAGAGGGGAAATTTTCCAAATCCCTTCTTAATGCTTGACCTACGAGTACTATGCACTTCAGTAGTTTCGGCTGTGCGTTGATGAGGCAGTCAGTCAATCAACAATCAGTACGGACATCTCTTTATAATATTAGTATAGATTGTTGTAAGAATAAATTATACACCACCGTGATAACTAAATAAAAACGAAAACCTTGTATGGTTGCTCAATTCGTGAAACTAAACAACTTTAGAATTTTACAGAAGTTTTACCTAATTTCAATTTCATCAACAGATCGAGTAAATTAGTGAAAAAGTAAAAAAAAGTAATTTCTTAATCTTGAAAAGTTCTGAAAAAGATGTCGTTCAGTTTCGTGGGTTGAACATACTTTATTACATAATTTTATTAACTAATATAATAAATGTGAAATTATATATGGATGTTTATATGTTTGGAAGTTTGTTCCGCCTTCACGCTTAAAGTATTCAACGGATTTGGATGAAATTTGGAATGGAGATAGTTTTTAACCTGATTAACACATAGTATACTTTTTGCGGAAAGAAGTCTTGTTCCCACGGGAAAATCTTATGTAGCGCGAGCGTAACCGCGGGCGGTCGACCGCTGGTAGTAAAATATAGCTATCCATTAACTAAATCATAAATCCCAACTTCCTACTTATGCCAAAGCTTAGGGTCCTCTCACACTGCGACAAATATGAGTTGTTTGTTCCGCTCCAGCGTGTTGACAAGGGGCAATATGTCACACTTGTATTTGGGATTTCAGTTTATCAGAAGTTTCGAGAACTTTCGAGAACTTCTCAGAAACGTGTCACAGGCAGGATATGTTTCACAGTGCGGAGTTTGAAGTACAAGATGGATTATTATAATATTAGACTTAATTCAGTGCTGTGTTTCAGTGCCAAATTTGCTCATGATTACCTCAAAATCTATATCTACTACTACTTTTTTTATAAATAAAGTGTTTCGAGCTGTCACACTACGTTCGTCAGCTGTCATCAGTCATCTTCATTTGTCGTATTGTAAGCCGTCGGCTTTCAGTTGTCATCTGTCACCAAAGATCTTTACACATTTGGTATAATAATCTTAAAATTGAATTTCTTACATAGTTACTCCGTACAATACAATACAAAATAAACTTTATTGACACAAACAACAACATACAGAACTAAAAATTTTGAAATCATGAAAGCTACCTTATTGTTAGTGTAGTAATATCTTCCAGGCAAACTTAGGATATGCAGTAAAATAATATTTACTAATATTTATTTAGAATTACTCTTAACCTGAGCGTCGGTGGTCAGTGGTTAGGGCCGCTGCCTCCTATCCGGGGGACGCGGGTTCGATCCCCACCACGTACCTTGTGTTTTCGAATTCATATGTACGTTTATTCGACGCTCTTACGGTGAAGGAAAACATCGTGATGAAACCTGCACGCTCCTGCGAAGAAATTCAAAGGTTGTGTATGAAGTCGACCAACTCGCACTGGGCCAGCGTGGTCGACTAAGGCCTAATCGCTCTAAATCAGGGTAGGCCTAGCCCCTCGGTGGGGACGTGTATTAGCTGTTGATAACTCCCTTCAGGATTTATTTATTAACAGAAAGTGCTCCAAACAAACTGATCTATAAAACAGAACACAACAGCAGAGTGATTTGCAAGTCGCCGCCAGCCAGGTGGCACAAACTCCTAATGACGCCGTTTTCCTTCCATTTGCGATAAGGACCCCGGCGGGACTTGTGGCATTTAGACCATTTAGACGGAGATGGGGTGTTCCCCTCCATTTTTTTTACATACTTGCTATGTATGAGGGATAAAGGTTAAAACGATATACTAGTGAAGTTGTCAGCACATAATTATTGTTTCAAAGAAAGGCCTATTGTCGGCTACAAATAGTTTCAAGTCAGAGGCCAATCAGATGGCTGGTAACTAACCGTCAAATATTGACAGCCGCTTGGCTCCTACTTTGACACATATTACGATTATTATAGCCACGTCTAGGGTTACCAGGCTTTTTTGCTGCGTATCTGGCCAATTCAGACGTCCGTCTTTTGTTAGGCTTTTAAAATATTAGAAGATTTTATGGTAAATGATAAAAAAGCCCTGATCTACATTTAAAAATATTGTCGTGAGAAGATATTGGTCCACGCGGACGGGCGGTGCTTGGCTTGACACACGTACACATGCTTGACACGCGGTGCCCCGCGCGGTCAGGCAGTGTAAGTGTGTTAGGCATCAATTATGGATTTACATACAAGGCAATGTAACGTGAGATCCGCTTCACAGCGTCGTGTGATAACCGCCTAAAAATTAAGGGTGTCTGTCAGGTCTTTTTACCCAAATGTCCGGCTAAACTGGCTGGTCAGTTCGGCTTTTTTATTTTAATTTAAAATCTAAAACGAAGCGTCAGTCAGTTCTAACATAACTTTTAAGTTTAGTCTCTATGTCTGACCTGACGTAATCATCCAACTAAAAAAAAAAACCGACTCCACTAAAAGAACCATCAAAGCCTTTTGTCATAAACACCCCACTGCACAAAAACCATGGAATTTCCTTGGTCATTACCATGAGTCTTCAGTATTTCCCGGAAGATACATCTGGGGCACTCCACAAGTCGACGAGTCTATTACTGCTAATGATTCGGAAAGAGGCTTCGTTACGAGCGTCAAGGTGTTTCCGAGTCGACGCTTACATTAATGGGGTAAATCAAAAATCTTTATTAGCAAGGCCGATAGGGAATATTAGACTGAATTAAATTGGGGCGTGGATAAGAAAAACAAATTTCTTTTTGTCCGTCAGTTAGGTAATTTTTACGGCTCTGTAGCCCAGGTGGTAGTGTATCTGCCTCCGACGCACAGGGTCGCGGGTTCGAATCCCGCCTAGGGCAAACATACGTGTGATGTCTTGCTCTTGTGTTTGCCTTGTGTCTGGTTGTTGTTTATCTATATAAGTTTTTATTATCTATTCATTTAATGTACTATATCAGCTGTCTGGTAGTCCAGTGGCGAAGGGTGAAATTTTGACAAAGGTAAGCCGGAGGAGCGCGGCCTGCCTAGCTAAATGACATGCTTTTTGTTTTCACAATTGTAAGTTCGGAAAATGGAATTCATCGCAACACAAGTAGTCAAATAGTCAGTTGATCAGCAATCCATATGAATTAATGCCATAATAGCATACAGAACTCACAACACTCACTCAACAACTTACCGTATTGAACAGATCGTGAAAAACACAGTAAAAACAACAATTTCACTGTTTACAAACAAGCACACACTAAATTGGCGGACACGTACTTACTAATTAAATGTATTGTATCACTTTACTTCCTCATATAAATCCTAATTTAACCAATCACACAACATCACACAATTTCGACCCCGCGATGTATTTTCTTACTGCAACTCTTCTTTTTCAATTTTGCTATCTTATAAATTCCTCTCTCGCGTATGCGTTAGAAAGAGAAAGAAATTATGGGAAGCCGACCCGTCTCGGCTTCTATGGCGCCATTTTATGGGTGTGTTTCAAATCAAACCGACAGCGCCGGCAACATGCGCGTGAGAAGGCAAATATCGTAGTAAACCCTTGGAGCGCCAGAGACAGAGTATACGGCAATTCACGAACTCGGTCGGTCGTGCGACTCGTGCGTGATCGAATATACATTGACGTGCGTGTAGAGCGCCGTCCACCTCGACTTGTATTAAAAAAAGCAATGTATCTTGCGCTCGCGTGTACGTATATTACTATCAGCATTAGAGGCTGTTGGAGCGGATTTTCGAAAGGTAAGCCGAGGGGAATCGGCTTGTATGGACCCTTCGCCACTGTTGGTACCCATATAGTACATAGTACAAGCTCTGCTTAGTTTGGAGATCAGATGGCCGTGTGTGAGATGTCCCCACATATACAGGGTTATTTTTTATTCAGTGCACAAACTTTAACATGTCGTACAGACCATTAAACTTGGGATTATCAAAGTAGAAAGGGCTCTACCATTCATAACAGACAACGCATCCTAGGCGTAACTAGCTCCACGCACATTTTACTAATGAATGGATTTAAAACGCGACGACGACGGCGGACGGACCAAGGTGAGAGACCGATTCGCGCCGGAGTCCCTCAGGGCTCCGTGCTCTCTCCCATCCTTTTCTCTCTTTACACTAGCGACATGCCTAGACCTAGGAACGTGCAACTCGCCCTCTATGCGGACGACACTGCCGTTTATTCCAATCACCCCCGTCTCTCTCAGATAGTTTCGAATCTCCAGACTGCGGCAGATGCCCTCGGGCAATGGTTCCGCAAATGGAGAATAGAAGTGAACCCCGACAAAAGTTCCGCCATTATTTTCACTCGTGGCCCTGAGCCCACGCTCCCCCAGATCAAACTTCTCGATCACCCGGTACCCTGGGTGCGTGAGGTGAAATATCTAGGTGTCACTCTCGATGCTAGGCTCACGTTCGGTAAGCACATCCAGAAAGTTCGCAATCACGCCGCGTTCGTTTTAGGCCGTCTTCACCCCATGATAGGCAAGCGGAGTAAAGTCTCTCTTAGGAATAAGGTGAGGCTTTACACCGCTTGTATTCGTCCTATCATGACATATGCTAGTGTAGTTTTTGCTCACACCCGTGTCACTCACATTCGTAAGCTTCAACTCATTCAAAATCGCTTCTTACGTCGGGCAACCGGTTGCCCGTGGTTCGTTCGTAACGTCGACCTTCATGTAGATCTCGAGCTACCGTCCATTAAAGGTTTTATGATAGACGCCTCACGTCGCTATTTCGATGCCGCGCCTCACCACCCGGATCCTCTGGTCGTGAAAACCACCGGTTACTTCCCTTTCCCCGCTACGCGTACAAAACGTCGGCCTAAGCATGTTCTGTCCGATCCTGTCGATCCCATCCAGTCTTTTGTTGAGAGAGCCATTGCCAATAGAGTACACTCCACAGAATGCCCTTCTGGTAGCAACCGCACCCGCCGGCGGGGACGCGGTAGACCCAATCAAGTTCTGCATAATCCTGGAAGACCCCGTCAGGGTCATTCCTCTCCCACGCGCTTCTCGCCATGGCAACGTCCTAGGCCGAGGTCTGTGCCCCCAAGTGGGCGCCCTTAGGCTGTTGCTATAATACTAGGGGTAAGAGCCTTCCGCTCCCCCAAAAGTCCGGTTACGCTTGATACGTCGATTTTGCGACACAAGCATTAGGTCATCGTCAAAAAAAAAAAAAAAAAACCAAGGTGAGATCGAAGGTAAAATCACGACTTACTTGTTCAAAATCCTATTGAATGGATTCAGTGGAACAATATTATAACTAGTGGCTCTGTGAGCTGTAGACGTCGCGAGTATGTATGTCTTCATGTTTATTTCTCATCATTTAGTCTTCATCTTTATATTTATTTCTATTTTTTCTCCACAAAGCCCGACCCCTTAAAATTAATTTAACATTTTATTTTATTTAATTGTATTTTATATTATTGTTTTTTTTTCTTATTTTAATTGATTGAGAAATGTGACCTGCAGAGGAAAACAGCTTCAGCGGTAGACCTTGTAAGCTGGCAACCACCATAACTACGAATTTTTTTAAAATTTTCAAAAACTGACTCGGTAAATAAAAAAGAGATTAATTTATCGAACCTGCTCACAAAATTTCACGAGAATCGGTTCAGAAACGCGACCTGTAGAGTGGAACAAACACACAGATGGACAGATAGATATACAAAAGCAATTTTGGCCAAGCTGAAACAGAGACGCTTCGCTCGCTCGGTCAATAATTTAACATAAGACCATCCATATTGAAAACAGCATTCGAAGTATTTCGAAGAATACATTTGCAGACTGGAGAAGATGTTTTCAGCCTTCTACCTTTGTCATCATTCATGTAATGATAATGAGCTATTTTGTACTTTGAATAGGACTGTGAACCCAGTCACCAACCCCTGACAAAAACAGTTTGCCCCTAGTTCTTTGTAACGTTTGATGAAATTCTGTCGGGTTGTTTTTGCCTGTCGGAAAATTTCTAACATTCTAATGTAGTATCAATAACGAGCTTGATAAAATGTTGTATGAATTTAAGTGTAGATCCTAGTGAACTTATCACATCATACATTAGTATGTGTGTGTGTGTTAGTATTATATAATATTAATTATATAATAATTGTGAAAATATATTATTTGGATGTTTGGATGTTTAGATGTTTGTTCCGCTTTCACGCCCTAACAACAGAACGGATTTGGATGAAACATATTACGTTAATATTAACACATAAGATACTTTTTACGGGAAAAAGTCTTATTCCTATGGGAAAATCTAACATAACGCGAGCATAGCGGACCGCTAGTTACCAAAAAGCATAAAAAAATAAAAAGAAGTAAATTTTTTTTTTATTCGAATTAAGATTTTTACAAATCATTTTTCGAAAGCATTTCCCTATTACGTAATATTTTAATCTCGCTCGAACTATTTCAGATCATGAACTATTTCATATTTTTCATGTAGGAAAATTCCGGTAACCACTCCAAAAAAAGTGTTTCTAGAAAAGGTCCTGGGAGCCAAAATAAATTTCACATGTTTTTATTCAGGTTAAGTGTGTTATTTTTCTCAACGAAAAGCCTAATTTTAAGGGTTCCGTTAAAAGGGTTGGGAGTGTATTAGACGGAGCATTTGCCGCCCCTCTAAGGTGGAATTTAACACCCCTATCAGTCATACTGATGGCAACATTACACTCACTTTGCTACACTCTGTTATGTAATGGTAAAAAAATGATTTTCGTCAAGGTCCATCCATTAGTTTCATAAATAACTCTTCAAGAAAACTCAGGTTTTCAAGAATTATGCTTGGAGTTCGTGACGTCTAACGGAGCCTCAAGATTTGGCTAAATGTAGAGTTTAATTCACTATACATTGCTGTGTTTGAGTCGAACTTGGTTAGGTAAATTAGTACTGCTACAGCAATGATCGGTCTTTGGCTGCTGAAAAAAAAACGCATACAGCCATGCACACACCCACCTCGGTAGGTGCGCCGCATACGTTCGAGGAATTTGGTAACAGCGCACCTAGAACGTAGGGGTCGCGCAGTCACATTAGGAAATTATTGCACCTACGAGGCGGGTTTACCCGCACGGCAGTCTTAGCACGCTCCATAGCAGCAGGCATCGTGTTAACTTCGATATTAGGCAAAATGTAAACCGAATTTCAGCATGAAGTTTTTTTTTTGCCATAACGAAACAATCATTTATTAATAACATATTTACAGCAATAATAAACAAAAAGTTTATACAAACCTAAGCTATCTTAATGCATAACTCTTAGTTCTCAATGTAAAATTATATTCTGCTATTTATTCGTATAACATAACACTAATATTATTATAAACGTGAATATACCTAATATCATCATCATCATCATCATCATCATACCTAATATATTTGGATGTTTGTTCCTCCTTCACGCTTAAAGTACTCAACGGATTTGGATGAAATTTTGAATGGAGATAGTTTGTAATCTGGATTAACACATAGGAAACTTTTGACGGGAAAAAGTCTTATTCCTACAGGAAAATCTTACACAACGCGAGCGTACATAAGCAAAATAGTAAACACAAAATTAAACAATAATTTCATGGTTCGTTGGCTAGCTGTTTTTCTGTAAAATGGAAAACATCGTTTCACGGAGTGATCATGTTCTATTTGAAATTGGACTAAAGGGACTGTTGTCTTAGTAAACAACGAAACATCGTCTGTTGTTGTGAAAATGTTATCGTTCGTCCATTGTAACATTCATATGTGTTTATTTTATATGCGTCCCCGTACCTTTATTATTTCTTTATATTTTGTAGGTGCTGGAACTCGAATAAAGACAAAAATTAAGAGGGTTGAGCGAACACGATTTGTTTTTCTTTAAATATTTTTTCTGGCAAATGGTGTCTTAGCAAAGTACCTATACAAGTATTGTGTTTGTTGCTAGAGAATTTAAATGGGTTAGTTTTACTCATTTTTATTTTAATCTATAATTCAACAAACAGTGATACAAAAGATCATCATAGGGTACTCTAGCTAGGTATATAGGTATAAACAGTTTATAGTTACTATTGTTTTCAGCTCATATTATACCTCCCCACCGAGGGGCACCCGTTTTTTCAGTGTAGATTGATTGATTTCAGTAGAAACCATTCATTTTCTTGCAGGTTTCAGGCAGGTCTAATAATAGGCCAGTCATATCGTATAAATAAAAAGGCTGAAATAGACATAATTGCGGTAAACTTGCTCTTTTGGTTTGTTGTTTAGGTCCACCTGGATAGTATTATCCAGATTTGCAGCAGTCTGAAATTCTCGCGCGCTGAGTAGTTGCTGAAAAACTACCAAAAACGACATTGGAATATTTTCCCCAAATGTTGGAAAATTGGAAATGTTGATTTGTGACCTATCAGACCTACACAATTGAATTAGGGCTCAAACTGTCAGGAATTTTGTACACTTTAAAAGAGTAGTAGTGATCTTTATCGCTAGAGCCTTCCAATGTCGTTTTTGGTGGTTTTTCAGCAACTACTCAATACCATCTAGGTGGACCCAAACAACATACTAAAAGAGCAAGTTTACCGCAATTATGTCTATTTCAAATGTAACATAATGACTGGCCTATAAAATTCAAAAATTTGAAATTCGAAATTCAAAAATCCATGGTTGAAACCGGCGCCTCTTGGACGGGAGGCAACAGCCCTAATCATTACACCACCAACGTTCTATGCCAACTATCTAATACGTATAATGTAACATCATTTCCCGATGTTTCAATCCAGTGACCGCTCTCTGTGTGAGTCTCCTTTTCAAGTTGCGGTTTCATATGTCAAGTGAAGTGAAGCACGGTTCCCTCAAGTGTGCATTGTCGATTGTGGGGCACATTTCCTTGCGTCTCTTGGGAGTAAAATGTAGGTTAGGTTATGAATGAATCTATTTGAACTGGACTACCTCAGTTAGATATTTCATTATTGAAGAAAAACTAGTTTTCAAATCAAAATCTAAAATGGTTTATTTTATACAACATGGGCGCTCTGGAAAATTTTTGTTCATTGTTATTTTATGAATGTAGAGAATTTCGTATTGACAGAATTTTATATCGTCTAGCTCACGTTGTTTTTTTTTTTGTTTAGAATATTAAATACACCGTGAAATTTACATCGTTTTGTTCCCGCCGTGTAGTGATAGTACTCGTCAAACTGAACAACTTTTCACGAAACAAAAATTTTTTTGTGCTCTCCATACAAAATGGGTCGGTCGGGAGTCTCACTTTGTATGGAGAGACCAAAATTTTTTTTGTCGTAGGATTTTTTTTTTTCGCAAAAAGTTGTTCAGTTTGACGAGTACTATCACTACACGGCGGGAACAAAACGATGTAAATTTCACGGTGTATTAAAGTTCGATTTTCGAATTCATATGTACGTTTATTCGACGCTCTTACGGTGAAGGAAAACGTGATGAAACCTGCATACTACAGCAAAGAAATTCGAAGGTTGTGTGTGAAGTCGACCAACCCGCACTGGGCCAGCGTGGTCGACTAAGGCCTAATCGCCCTAATTCAGGGTAGGCTTAAGCCCCTCGTTGGGGACGTATATGAGCTGTTGATGATAATAATTAAGAAGCTACAAAATAACGTTACAGTAAGAACTAATGTTCATAAACAACTTAAAAAAAAAATGACAGCTAATAGGGTTTTTTTTGAAACTCGAACGCTTTTAACTATCGACTATTATTTTTGTAACACTTCACAATAATCATAATTTAGAACAAATCAAACGTTTTCAAGTGCGCTATAAATGATTCAGTTACAGAGTTACATATTACGGGAGTACTCATAAATTATGAGTATTGAATTAATATTATGAGTCATAATATTAATTCAATCCTTTCATCTCTAGCTGAAAATGCAAATAAATAATTCCTTACCATTCGACGAAAACCATTACGTGATTCGTAAAGGCTTTTACACACTGAAATCATATAAATAATAAAGAAGTACTGACATCAAAGAATAAGCACTTTACGTACTGGCTTTTTATATAATCTTTCCGACCCGCACCATTTTTTTACCGGTTGCCTGGAAGAAATTGCTACCTTAGCAATAAGGCCACCAATTGTACTATTTTTACTTCTGTAATTACTGTTTGTTTCTGTCTGTGTGCAATAAAGTATATTTCATTCATAATCTTTGAAAATCTTCAGTTTTCTGACGACGATGGTTTCCTTCACTGTAAGGTTTTAAAAAACGGACTATACGTGTAATTAATTGAATGAAAAGACGGACGTCTTATAATTTGAGTTTTCTTTCGTAACATTTCCATTAAAAGTTTATTGTGTGCAGACGTTGAAGTATGTTCAAAATTTATTCCCACGGTAAACTCTGAGTGAAATTGATGTGGCTTATTTGAACGTCTACATCAAGTTTATAATGGTCAAACCTAATATAACCGCACGGTCTAAGCAACGTTTTGCTTGCCAAGATATACTGCTTGCAGGCAGCGAAGGACTGGTATGAATGAATGAATGAATGAATGAACCGTTTATTAACTTTTGGATGTTACTTACTTACTTAATCCGCTGGCTCAGCGATCCAAATTGGACCTTGGCCTCCGAGACGAGAACACGCCATCCATCTCGATCTTGTGCATCATCTTTGGATGTTACATCACTTAATTTCGTCATTATGGTGATCTTTGAGGGAGGCCTTTTTCCAGTAGTAGACGTCTCTCGGAAAAAAGATGATGATGAGATATATTAATGTGGCAGCAGCCGACACGTTAGGTCCGCTGGCCGCACAATGATAATGCTGCCGTCATTCGGCAGTCTTCTGACAACCATCGGTTTTTAGTTTTTTTGTATCTTATTTAGTTTTTGAGATGAAAAATGCATAAAAGGCAGTCAAGTAAACATTTATCTATCTATCTATCAAGTGATATTGTGTACTAACACATGTGTACTAACACAAAATCACTTGACTGCCTTTTATGCATTTTCTATCTATAAGCATTAATTTTGTAATTGACAATATTTTATTTAAAAAAGGAAACGCAAAAGATGCGACGACTGTGGAGTTTCTTCGGTGAGCTCTTCTCCACAGATTCCGCCACTGTGTTAGTGAACTCACCCAAAAAAATGCAATGACGGATCTAAGTGATGTAATTAAATAACATCCTATGGAAATGAATAATTTTGACTTTGACTTTGAAAAACTAAAAACCGATGGTTGTCAGAAGACTGCCTTTTAAAGAATGACGGCAGAATGATGATGAAAAAGAATGGTGGCGTGGCAGGAAAACAGGGTCCAGTCCAAATTAGTTATTATAAATTATTACACAATAGGTTTTTATTAGTATATATTATGAAGGATTTACAACACTTTTAAAAGCTACTATCAATAAAAATACATAGAGGTCCGGATGATAAAAGATGGTAACAATCTGGTGTCTTGGGGAGGAATGAGGAAATTCTGATAGAAATGACATAACCTTCTTCTTCTTTCGTGTCGGCAAGAACACGGGCTAAATCTTACTTGCCCAGAAAGCGGCTACCGTGGTAGCACTCTGGTTACAAACAAGTAAGTCCTCACGCGAGCAGGTGGTCGGGCACGCGGGACAGTTAGTGAGGTGTACCATGGTTTGCAAGGGTTCTCCACATTCACAGCTGGCGTCTGCGCTACTTGAGTACCCCCACCGACACAGGTTATCTTTGCTTCGGCCAACCTGGGTCCTCAGCCTATTTAGACTTCTCCAGGTTGGCCAAGGTTCCTTATAGCCTGGAGGCAGATTTTCGTTGGGGGTACCCCCCCGTTAATGTGGATAGGTACTCGCTTGCCCAAAGCCTGCACCTCACGTTAGTAGGGTTTTCATCGGTAGGCTGCGTAGATCGCAGGAAATTTTTGCGGCTTCGCAACCGACCTGCGGCGGGGGAGAGGACATAACCGAAACGGATAGATTCAAACTGGAAATGTGAAAACGAAATGAATACAAATTTGAAAATGGATGATGAAACTGCCAGTTCTAAAAAGTGGATTGCCAGTAACAAAATAGTAGGAGAAGGTATAGGATAGCAGCTTTGCTACACTGCTAGCGGTGTCTATAGATTATATAATAGTTGCTCAAAACCAATATTTTGTCTCCTCGCATACGACGTAATTTTTAGCAATAGAAACATTAAATTTTACTATTCAATTGTAGTTTTTTTCCCGGAAAAAAAAAAACAAGAAATAATGTTTTTCAGTCCGATCCTACGATATATTATAAAATTACGTAATTAAGAAGTTTTTCTGCATAAACATCAAGGGAAATTCTGGCGTGCGTATGAATGTGGGCAGACCTTTGTCCAGTTGGAACTTTTTGAATGAGAAATAAAATTCTGACAATAAATAACTCTGACTTGCAAGATTTATTATTGAAAACTCGTGTAAGTGAAGCTACTGTTTCTCAGCAAGTACAATAAATGGCAGGTGCAGATTTCGCAGAAGTGCTTCTGCAATGTTTTTGTGCTATCGTCATTTGAGTAATGAAACAATCGCTTTCAAAACTATCACGTGAATAACTGTTTGTGAAAATAAACCGTTGCTACAGAATAGGGACGCTGACTACGTTTTTTCTTTTTTGATCAGGTAAATTATAAAAAAGAGCCCTTAAACAGCCGTAAATAATTGTGTCGCTTTACTTCAAACTCTGATAAATTCAACTTTAAGAATTTGAAGATTTTTAAATCTAAATAAAGGTAGAAAAACAAAGCGTTTTTTTTTACCAGATCTGTACAAATCTGCATGGTGTTAAAGAAAAATTACATTGAAATCAGTACATTTCTTATTAGTTATTAGTTGGCGCCCCGGTGGATGCAAGTAGCGCAGGACCATTCACGGTGGAAACCTATGGGGGAGGCCCATGTTCAGCAGTGGACGTCTTCCGGCTGAGATGATGATGATGAATTATTAAAAAGCATTGGACACGATTTGTTTCTTTTTTCACGTACCTAATAAAAAAATTACGAAGATAATACTGAGTTGAAAAAACGTATGACGTCACGTTTGATTCGATTTTATACCGAGTTGTGACGTAATAAGCCCCCACTCTCCAACTTTGATGCGACTTAACTAAGTAATTTTTTGTTTATCTTTGTTATTTGTTTTGTGAAAACAAAAAGTACGTGTCTAATATTTTTGTATTACCTAACTGACAATCAAAATGGAGTTTCGTATTCTTTAGGCAGGCATCGTACCTATTGATATACACAACAGCTACTCACCGCTTCGAAGAGCCTCGGTGGTCTAGTGGCTAGAGCCGCCGTCTGGGAGACGCGGGTTCGATCCCCACCACCCAATGTGATTTTGAATTCATATGTACGTTTGTTCGACGCTCTTACGGTGAAGGAAAACATCGCGATGAAACCTGCACACTTCTGCGAAGAAATTCAAAAGTTGTGTGTGAAGTCGACCAACCCGCACTGGGCCAGCGTGGTTGACTAAGGCCTAATTGCTCTAATTCAGGGTAGGCTCAAGCCCCTCGGGGACGTATATGAGCTGTTGATGATGACTCACCGCCTTCCACCAATGCCAAACACCTCATCCCACCCTGATGGATGTTTAGATGTTTGTTCTGCCTTCACGCCTAAAGTACTGACCGGATTTGGATGAAATTTGGAATTAAGATAGTTAGTACCCTCGATTAACACATAGGACACTTTTTACCGGAAAAAGTCTTATTCTCACAAGGAAATCTAACACAACGCGAGCGTAGCCGCGGGAAAATTGCTAGTCAAGAATGCCAAGAATGACTAGCAATTTATGAAAATATTCGCGAGAGATGAGAGCTGGTGGCGAAAATGACTTCTTTCAGGAAAAGACTGTAATATACATTAATGTTTCTCATCTTTTCATGAAGCTGTTCAAGTTTCAATTTCGGCTAAATACATTTTTGTACGGTTTCCTCGAAATTGGGCAAAGGAACTTGAAAATAGGAGCGCGTTTTATCAAATAAAATCTTTATTTGCTAAGAAATAGGTACGACAATTACCTGTTCATGATTAGGATTATCATTCGAAACTCATTTTGACGTTCCAATTTCAAATAACTTTGGTATTGCGTGCGCGGTAGAACTGATTTCGAGCGTTGTATTTGACGTCAGGTCATTTATTTTAACAATAGTCATTATGGTTAATAATGGGTTGAATACATTAGCCATGGTTTATTTTATCCTTTTCTGTTGGCAAGAGACGTAGTTTGCTGGAACGGGAAAAATATATTCGTGAAACTTTGAAATTCGAACCTTTCTTTTCACTAATTGCATAGAAAATTGTGCACAATCAACGGCAAAGAAAAAGATGTTTACAGCCTAGATAAATTAACAATTAACATTATTCCGATAAAAAAGAAAAAAAAAACTTTAATTGAGTAATACGAAATAATACGAAATTCACGTTTATACATAAAAATCAATGAAAAGATTAATAAATTATAAAACAAACAAATTATTCTTTTAAATTTTGGCAAAAATGACAGGAACGCAAACCAAAAGGCGGAAAAAATCGGAAAGGCGCTCATGCGCCAAAATACTTCGGGTGTAATAAACTTAATGAGAGTTTCAAATAAAAGCAACAATTTAAAATAGCTAAACAATTTTGTCCTCTCCGATATTGCTGTCACAATATGCTTTGTCTTATAAACATTGTTCTCTCTATCGGCATTCTTTTACAGCGTGAAACTTTAGTAATAAAGTAGTATGAAGGTAGCATTTGCCACTATAATGGAACTCGAATACTTTGTTAAACTTTAAAGAACAATGCCAAATTGCAAAGAGTAATAACTAACGATAACAATCTCCTTAATATTGGATGCTTCCTTACTTCACCGTGTGGGTTGTAAGGTCAACAACCAACCTCACAAACCCTGGTGTCATTGTTATAGAGCTGCCAAAGGCCACTGACATGACTCGTGTAACGACTAAATAGTAGCAGGGGCCAACGGCTTAACGTGCCCTCCTAAGCACGAAATCATCTTTCCTTTCAGTCAATCAAGTGGTTCAGTCTGCAATGTCCTAACATTAAATATTCCTACGGGATTTGAACCCGGAACCTCCGTACTTGAACTAGACCTTAAGACCACGTAGGCTGTTTACAACACTAATAGCTAGTCTACTAACAGATATCGTCCTGACTTCTGTCACAGAATTAGTATAGTACCAGAATGACCACTCACCTCCTCCCGCCAATCGGCGTTACCTCGTCCCGCCCCGCAGTTTGACATTCGAGGGGGCGAGCGAGGGGGTACTGGATTACTTGCGCGCGCAGTCGCATGCGGTGCGGCTATTTGTTTGTTTTGATTTAGTTAACTTTTCTAATAAGATAAGTATTTTTACGTTTTTTGATTTGTGTTACTCTTAGTGGATTAATAAGAACGAAATGTGAGTGCTATATGATGTGATTAAGCGTGTTAATTACAGTTACGAAAACCTTGGTGTTTCAATTATATGTTTATGTGATAACTAGATAGCTGTTCAGCGAATAATTTATACAATATTTTAGGTAAGTATTTACTAGCTGGCACCTATTATAATGTCTAGTCATGCCAGTAATTATAAATTCCGACAAGTGTTAACCCTACATGGTTCACTCACACATACGCGTGTGTAAAAAGGAGTAGGCACTTATAATGCGACGGCTGTATGAAGTGTCCGGGGTGTGCTTCTGTTTAAGATAGCAGTCGTTAAAAACAGACAAATGTCATTTTGGCGGCTCGAAATCTTGGACAGAAATATAAAGTTAAGACCACATCATTATGACCGCACGAAACCGGTTTTATTCTTATCCTTGGCCCGTTGCTTGTTCGCATACGTACGACATGGGTAGCGGATTTTGAATCCCTTTGCCTTTTACAGAAATAGGACTTATGAGACACATAAATGGTACATAAAAAAACCTCTTATGTTTTGGTGACGTAATAGGTGCGCAAGCGCGTCGGGGTGGTGTGGTGGCTAGGGTGGGTTACTGTTTCCCGTCCGGGAGACGCGGGTTCGCTTTTACGGTGAAGGGAGTCGCAGAAATCGTGAGGAAAGAAACCTGCACACTTCTGCGAATAAATTCCAAAGTTGTGTGTGAAGTCAACCAACCTGCACTGGGCCAGCGTGGTCAACTAAGGCTTGATAGCCCTGATTCAGGGTAGGCTCGAGCCCCTCGAAGGGGACGTATGAGCTGTTGATGATGTGGTGCTATTCGTTTGTAAATTATTGGTCTATGAAACTAAAAAGTTTGTCTGAATGATATCGTTACAGCCTTTGCGCACTCTTAATTTATATTTCCTTTTGTGCGCAATTTTTTTTTTTTTACTTTACTACACGTCTGGAATTCTGGATGCAAAAACTGGTGCAGTTCTAGTCAATACATTTTTTTGTTGTTGTAATAATGTATTCTAGATTCATCGAAAACAACCAAAAACGTAAACCTTCTGGCGGGACTTGAACCCACGACCTTCGGCCTATACGCAGCCAACGTGCTTACCAACTACACCACGGAGGGCATAGTGGCAGCGCCGAAATTCGTTCTTGCTTGTTTTCTATGAAGTCATGACGTCACCCACAATGGCAACCACTTGGCACGTTACAGCAAATCCTAAATAATAATAAAAAATCATTAGCATGCCTTCAACTAACTTTTAAGTGCTTATATTTAAATAACTTCGATGATATTAAAAACAATTTTGCCTTGTGGCTCGTGAATAATTTTTGAGTGGGTAAAAGTACCTATATTTTTTGTGAGGTAAAGTTTTTTATGAGCCCATTATCATGAGAACTTTTTAAATTTAGTGGGGGCATGAACTGGTAGTGCTTTATTTGCGAATGATACATGTAGAATATTGTGGAAAAGTATAATGAAAAAATATAGTTATTCTAAAAAAATGTCTCTTTTATCCCATCTCATAACTAAAAAAGAACAGAAAAATACTTGTCTTAAAAACAAGCCGTGTGGTGACGGCAGAGTAGAATACATTTGTCATCAACCCCTACTATTCCCGTGGGTGTCGTAAGAGGCGACTTGGGGACTACACATTGAACAGGGAACGGGCAGCAGCGCTCTCTGATACAGTAACCTTTTAATCTGCGATCTCCAACCTGCCTGCCAAGCGTGGAGATTATGGCAAAACCCTCCACTTCAGTGGAAGAGGCTCATAGTCCAGCAGTGGACTGTAACGGGCCGTTGATGAAAAAACATTAAAGTTCAAGCCACACTAATTAAGACGGAATCTTGTGGCAATTTGGAAAAGCTTTAAAAGTCTTTAAAAAATTGCGTGATTCCTACAAGCCGAAGCGTAAAGCAAATGAGAGCGTACTCAAATCACAATAAAAATTATTGTCAATTTGGATTTAATTTTATTTAGTTCAGTTTAGATCGTTTTTGTTTAGTTTTTTGTTTTTGTGTTGTTTTTTGTCTTGTTGTTTAGGTGTTGTTTTGTTTTTTTTGTAGAGTAATTTGGGAACTACATACTATAACAAAAAAAATTTTTGGTCTCTACATACAAAGTGAGACTCCCGAGCGACCCATTTTGTATGGAGAGACCAAAAATTTTTTTGTCGCAGGAAATTTTTTTTTCGTGAAAAGTTGTTCAGTTTGACGGGTACTATCACTACACGGCGGGAACAAAACGATGTAAATTTCATGCTGTATAGTCTGTCCAACCATTTATTTTACTTTTGACATAAGCACGCTAATGGCAGGAAACCGTAAACAAAATATAAAAGTATAAATAAACAAACATACTGCATAAACAAATAGTTAGCTATTTATTAAATTATTAATAATTTGATAATAATTCTAATAATTTGATTTTTGGTACCTGTTAACATAGAGCTGGCACAAAATTACTTAACATTTTTTACCAAAATTGTAATTTGCATCAATAAACTTTACCTGTGACTGTATTTCACAACATATTCAAATTCTGTGACCTTATTTCACAGTAAGCAAAATACACTAACTAGCAAATAACGACGTCTTTTCCCATCTTATAACGAAGACATGAAATACCTATTCTATAAATTTCACTTTGTTTTAAAGTCTGTTCCATCATCTTCTGGGCTAATAAAGAATCTTCAACAAGGAGCACTTTCAGTACTATATTTTATCTTTGACTGAAATCTTTAATATTTTTCAACAAGCAGTTATTGTTACTGAGCCCTTTAAAGCAGTGCTCACCCCTTCCATAAAAGAGCATGATATTATCTAAGTATGTACGCAAAATAACATAAAACATAATTATCAGTTGATGATGATGAGCTCCTGACCGATTTCAGCCACGGCGACTGCTTCAGTTCCGATTTTGGTGCTCATGTGCTCGAATGTGACTCACGAAACCTATTACACCATTGAGGTATGTGTAATTGATCGCCGCAGATGGTCGGGCTTTCAATGCGTCGCGCTTTGAGTCAAGGTCAGAGCGGCGTTGAACTTCAAAGTCAAATACTTTAGTTTTGACTAAGGCCCTTCATTCTGACCACTTGACAGCTAGCTGCTCCCACTACTGATCACATGCAATGTTGCATTTTTTCAAGTGAGGCTTCAGCACATCTTTTTACCTGAGGAGTTCAATACGTACGTTCAATCAGCAATACGTAAAGGAAACAATGATTTTTGTAAATATCTAGGTGTGTAACAGTTTTGTCCTTGTTGCCAGTCGCCGTAGACTTTTGTTATAGAGTGGGTATTCTTCTCACACCACACTCGAGAATCCTTTTACTGACCCGTGCTGAAAGCTTCTCCAACCAATAAAAAAGTCAACGACCTTCTAAGCATTAAATGTGCCATATATTACATGTATAAATGATTAAATGTATTTATTTGCTTAAAACATGGTAAAATAACAGTTGTTAAAAATATCTTGTGGAACAATCATGTTTTGCTTATAATAATCAGCATGCAGATATAAGAAAATAAAAATGATATTATAAGTAAAAGGAAAAAAAAAAAAAGAAACAGTCAACTTCTTTACAAATCTAAAATAAAGTACATATACAAAATGAGAGAATAAATTGTCATTTCAGTTAATAAGAACAATAAAAATTATGTCAGTTTATGATAGTTGTCAATTTATTAATTCATTAATGTCATAAAAATTATATATATAATGTAGAAGATATATAGAAGTAGTAGAAGATATATAGGTATAATGTCTCATCGTATATCTTCTACCTACATGCAGAGAAGTGTTATTGTTAAGGGATTGTGTGTGAAGTCAACCAACCCGCACTAGGCCAGTGTGGTCGACTAAGGCCTAATCACGCAAAATAAGGGTAGGCTTGAGCCCCTCGGTGGGGACGTATATGAGCTGTTTATATGCAGAGAAAACCCAATAATAGTAATAATAATTAAAAGGTGTTTAACCTCACTTGCCCGAATAAAAAAATATTCCTAAGTATTTTAAATTGCATCCTATTTGTTCAAGTTTACGTAAGTTTTAGTAGTTTAACGGTTCAGTACTTTTCCGGCTCCGTAGCCCAGAGTGTATTTGCCTCCGACGCAGAGGGTCGCGGGTTCAAATCCCGCCCAGGGCAAACATTCGTGTGATGAGCACTTGTGTTTGTCTTGTGTCTGGTTGTTGTTTATCAATATAAGTATGTATGTATCTATTTATGTAATGTATACCAGCTGTCTGGTACCCATAGTACAAGCTTAGTTTGAAATCAGATGGCCATGTGTGAAGATGTTCTCACATATTTATTTAATATTTATATTTATTTAGTACTAGCTAAATTTGCCGTGTGGTGACGGCAGAGTAGAATACATTTGTCACCAACCCCTACTCTTCCCGTGGGTGTCGTAAGAGGCGACTATGTGTATGTAGTCCACACATTGAACAGGGAACGGGCAGCAGCGCTCTCTGATAGCGATCTCCAACCCGCCTGCCAAGCGTGGAGATTATGGCAAAACCAAACACTTAAGTGGAGGGGGCTCATAGTCCAGCAGTGGACTGTAACGGGCCGTTGTTGATTGATTGACTACCTAAATATTAACACTGCGGCTGTAGTCAAATATCATTTAAAAAATATCTAAATGAAGCTTTTTTAACACGTTTTTATTAACTCGCTTTCTTGTCTGTCTGTTTGTTTGTTTGTGGGTTTGTTCGGTCTGAATCTTGCAACTCATTTTTGGAGCACTTGCTGTCATTCGATTGTGCTGAAATTTGGTACCTGGCCTGATGATGGAGCCGGAAGGTGGCTATAGGAACTCCTAAAATACACAACACAAACTTGTCGTGTTTGGGCTCGTTGGATTTGTCTTGACAAGATCTTTAGATATACGTGATGTTCAGTGTCTCATGATGGAAACGGAAGTTGGCCATAGGAACTCCTAAAAAACACAACATAACCTCGACGTGTTTGGGTTCGTTGGATTTGTTTTGACAAGATCTTTTTTCATAGGTTATGTCCAGGGTCTCATGATGGATCCGGAAGGTGGCCACAGGAATTCTTCAAATACACAACACAATCTTGTCGTGTTTGGTCTCGTTGGATTTGTCTTGACCAGATCTTTAGTCATATGTGATGTCTAGGATCCCATAATGGAACCAGAAGTATGGCCAACTTCTGAACTTCAGAACTCTCTCAACGTCGCAACATAACCTTGTCGTGTTTGGGCTCGTTGGATTTGTCTTGATAAGATTTTTAGTCATCCGTAATGTCCAGGGTCTCATGATGGAGCCGAAAGGTAATCTCAACGTAACAACATAATCTCGTCTTGCTTGGGATTTTCAGTCTTAGCAATTTAGTCCTACGTGATGTTCAGGGTATCTTGCAAAATTTAAATACGCTGGACTAAAAAGCACAAAATAATTATCAAGTAAAAAATATTTTTAACAACACGTTTTAACGCACTAAAAATTATAAAATAATTTTTATTGAGATTTTTATTGGTGTAGTACTCTCATAATACTTAAAACAAAAAACGTGGAGTGCATAGAGTAGATTTTGAAGCATAACCGTGTTTTTCTAAAAACTATAGATTAGAATTTAGCCCCTTTATAAAAAATTCATAGACATCTTCTACGCGAGGGTGGTCCATCTATCACCTTACAATAAATTTTCATCAGCTAGTATGTTGAAATTGTGTGCATATAAAATGGTCAAACGGAAATCTTTCCAATAATAAACAACAATTTAATTGCACTGCAAAAAACATACTTATAATAACTATTTGTAAGTTTTCAAGACATAACACATAACAACCCCTGGCACTAATAAGAATTGAAAGACTTATTCATTGTCATTATATTAACAATATGCTATGTATCAATAAGTAGTACAGACAGACATGAAAATAAGTAAGACAATGAAAAGGTTACAGCATCAGCTATGCTGTTTTTCAGCCATCACCTCGTTCTCTTCTTCTTAGAATATATATTCCATACACCCCACGTTTTTCGTTTTAAGTACTACAAGATTACTACACCAATAAAAATCTCAATAAATATTATTTTATACTTTTTAGTGCGTTAAAACGTGTTGTTAAAAAATATTTTTTGCTTGATAATTATTATACTAAACGTTCGTACGAAGCCGTATTGTTTTTATAGCTCACTTCATTTCATAAACCTACGCTGTTAACAGCTACTAAAATATTTTACAATAAAATTTTATTAGCTTCATATCAATATGCATTATCGACTAACTGCCTCGGAATTCGAATTCGTTTTATGATACGTAAAATCGTACGATTAAGCCATTTTCACGAGAGTGGTTTCCAGCGGAACAAACATTGCTCTTAATTTTCAATGTTTTGTGTGTTATATTTCATATCTATATTTGTTCAACGTTTTTCTGCTTCTAAATCTAGTGACCGCATCGCTTAATTCTTTAGGTAGGCAAAAGACAATCCTAAAACATTACAAATTGTTGTGTTACTTTAGATATAATGAGGATAGATATAAGTGTATCTGGTGACCTGATAGCTATCAACTTGAATATGCCGCAGACTATAAAATTCTATTAAAAAATATGATTCGAAGAATATTGGAACAATCATTGAATCTGTGGAAAACTACTCAAGAAATCGCTAGTGTAGAAAAGGGCCTTTTGCTATAAAATTAAAAATCTAACAACACTTTATGAATTAATTGTGATGTCTGTTTTTTATGTTAACGATAAACCGAAACTTTATTGGTTTAGGGGTTAAAGCGATTCGTGCGTTAGCAACACGTTTTTACCAATTATTTTATATTGGATTTGTACGGTCACTATATAGTTAAACAAATTTTTTATCGACGTATCGGTCTACATTTTTCAAATGTATTAAATGTTTTATTTAACACAATAAATACTTTTTTTTATTAATAACACGCATCATTATATATATTTTTGTTGTTAAATCTTCATTTTACATCAAAATAATGTGCTAACAGTTGTATTATACTGTGGACCAGGGCCCCGTTTCACGAAGCAACAAGTTACAAGTAACAAGTTACAATTTGATATTCATTGCGTAGCCAATTCGCCTAAACTGTATACCCTTATCGTTTTATCTTTTTGTCTACGCAATGTACTTCGAATTGTACTTGTAATTTGTAACTTGTAGCTGCGTGAAACGGCCGCCTGATAACTTTTGTTTGGGGTCCCCACCACCACCTTACTACTAACTTTGTTGTCTATGTACACAACAGTCTTTTCAATAAAATAAAATAAATAAAATGAATAAAACAAATAAAATATAAATAAAATAAATGAAAAGTTTCTTATGTGAATTGAGACTGAATAAAATTATTTTCTTTTTTCTTTCTTTCTTTCTTCTTTCTTATATGGAGTGAACCGCTCGAAAATCTAACTTGTAGTTTTACAAAACATTCATTAGACATTATAGACTCGAATTCCTGAGGTGAGTTCATAAAAAAACAATAAACGCTTATATTTTTACGTCAAAACCTTGATAAAACACAAAGCGACTATTTATAAATTAGTTACACAGACAAGTAAAAAGTTTTAAAGATTTAACTCTTCTCTTTTCACATCAGGAGTTACAAAGATCACGTCTAGACACTACATTACGATTAAATTGTTAGAAACCAAGTTTTATAACGATAACAGAAGTAGTGTTACCTCCCTTGTGGATTTGTCCGGATACGTGCCGCTTATTATTTATGTCCGAATTTTTGTTCTCAAGATAATATAATTTTAAATTTTACGACACAAAGGCAAAAAATAATTGCTGTAATATTACAAAAAGTGTAATTCTTTCTGTGTTTTAAACTTTTGGACATTTTAAAAACGTCTGGCTCTCTGATATTAATTTAAATTTTTGATATGGCAACTCTACCCAAAGAATAATTCTTAATTCAGCAAAAAACTTTGAAATCGCAATTTATGAACTAAACGTGGTCACGTTTGAAGAAATTGCTTGGACCAAGTTTCTGCGGTCGCTCTCAAAAATTTAATAGCTTTTATTTGTCTCGGAAAATTTTAAGTTAGTCATGATCAAAATATGGAGTTTTACAGCATGTAGTTTTAATTTTCAATATATTAATAAGATAATAATAATTATGTTTATAAAATCCCCAACTAATATAAGGTTTGGATAATTAAAGAACTATTAAGAACTATTCGTAGAAAGTATCAAGATGTGTACTTGAAACTCAATAGTATCCAAATCAATAGAGCCGTTTTCGAGGTAAGTAACAATACAAGAATTTAATTATTTTCAGAAAGTAATAATGAGTAAGAATTTTTTTAACACAATTCAATAATTGTAAATAACGACTATTTCCGTAAAAATATCTGAGATGACCTTAACGTGCCTTCATCTTACTTTTCGGACTATCAAATGATTTAAGTTAACTAGAGAAAGACATTTTTTAGACAGTGTGTCTCCCAGAACCATCAGAATGAGAATCCCTCCTATTTTATGTCGGTTGAAATGTTATAAGTCACAGGCAGCGATAAAGCGCGGCTCAGCACAATTTCATCCAACCCTATACAAACACAATCTCAGAGGAGTATAGCTGTATTCTTCTAGGAAATTGCTATACGGATATTACTATAAAGATGAGATAAAAGAGAGAGGTCGAGATCCGAACCAGCAGTGTACAGAACATTGATTATCTACCGGGTAAAGAAGATATTCTTCTTCTTTGCGAGTCGATGAACTTTACCGGTCAACATATGAATAAAAAATATTAATATAAAAATATATATAATAATAATAATTAATAATAAAAGTAAATAATAACAATAATTAAGATAACTTATTTTAGTAGACCTGAAATTCGAAATTTATTCTTAGGGTGACATTCAGAGACGAAAACTAAGTTTTTGTACTTAGAAATGTAAAATGGCGTACTAAAAGTTACTCAGCTAAGTCCAAGTTACCGAAGTCTAGACTTACTGATTTTAAATGTATGTAATTTATCTTTGAAGCTTCATTGCTCAGTTGGATATTTTTTCAAGCATGCTCAGATGAGATTTTAATAAAAAAAAATATCTGGGGACATCTCTCACACGGCCATCTGATCCCAAGCTAAGAGCTTGTACTATAAAAAACAAACCAATAACAAACTAAAAACAAACTAAGCTAAAAGCTGGAAAATAACTATAAACTTAGTCTTTGAATGTTGCCCTTATCATGTCATCTTTATCTTAAGTCCTAATCACATCGTGTCTCCATGGAATATTTTACTCCAGGAATCCTAGTGAGTGTGACGCGTGTTTTGTTTTACACGTAGCGACGACGCGCTGTCGACTTCGTGCTTAGATACAGAGTATATTCGTTCCACGGTCCTAGTGATAATTAGAACTCGACCAGGCTGCGAGCTACGTCATTTGGTTCAAGCGTGCTCACAACCCTACTATGAAATTAAAGTGGCGTGTGGAGTAAGATATAGAAGATTCAATATTGTTTTTAAATAAATTTTATGCTCTTTCCGATCACACAAAGCTACATTATTAATAAATTCTTCTTTTCTTTTTTAATAATGGTCTTATTAATCCTATCTTTTTTTGTTTGTTGATTTGAAAAATAAATTAGTATATTATATTGCACATTTAAATAAAATATTTAAATGTGTACCTTATGTGCTGCTTAAAACTAAATGCCCAAGCTAAATGCACATGTCAAATAGAAGCCTACGACACCTACAAAACTTCAGCGTAGCAAAACATAATGCCGCCTACGGCGTAGCTGTAGCCGCGTAGCAAAGTGTGTTGCTACAAAACAAACATGTCTACGCCAAATAGTTTTCGACGCGTCCACGTCGCTTCGCCTTTTAAAGCCCAAGTCACACAGAGCGGGTATAAAATCCAAAGTGAAGCTGGCTGGTGCGGCGGCTCAGCGCGCGTGCCGAGCGCAGCAGTGAAGGGCGGGGCGCGAGAGGAGGGCGCGGTCGCCGCGCAAGTAGTTGCAGCGTTAACATTGTGAAAAAAAAAACATATTTTTTATTCACTGTTACCTAGGACTCAATTGTATTTACAGTCGAACCAAATGAATTATGACCCAACATAAAACAGTTTCTTCCAGTCATTAAAATACAAGTAAGTCAAAATTCGCCTGAACACACATTTGACGGTGACAGTTTGACCGCTTATTGTTTTGACGGTATCAAACGCGTAAATGGGTTATGATTCAGTTGGTTTGACTCTTGGGTTTGACTAAACTGCAAGTTTTTCTGTGTTACTGAGACGACCGAGAAAGACCCTGAAATATAAAATAACAAGCTTGTCAGACTTTAACAAAGTTAACTTATGTTAAGTTATTATGAGCGCTAAAGCGTCGGTGATCTAGTGACTAGGGCCGCTGCCTCCCGTCTGGGAGTCGCGGGTTTGATCCCCACCACCTATGTGTTTTCGAATTTCGAATTCATATGTACGTTTATTTGACGCTCTTACCTTCGATGAAACCTGCACACTCCTGCAAAGAAATTCAAAGGTTAGGTTAGGCCTAATCGCCCTAATTCAGGGTAGGCTCGAGCCCCTCGGTGGGGACCTAGGTGTTGATGTTGATGAAGTAATTATGAACCGCTATTGCTTGTTACTTGAGTGCACTAAATCAAAGCGAGTTCGCGATAGTCAGGAACACAAATGTTAGTCTTCAATTTGCGTTGTTTTCTTTCGTTTCAAGTTGCTTTCTTACGCGGTTTGCGAGCAAATCAATGTTAATAAACACAATTACTACTTTACTGTTTATGTCTCCCTTTTTTTTCTTTGTTGTATTGTTTTTAATGGCTGATAAATTAATTTGCGACGGCTAAAGACTAATTATCTCATTTATTTAATGTATTAGAAAAACGTGCCAATGAACTGTTTTCTGAAAATAAATATTACATTCTTGATTTTACTTCATTATTAAAGCGCAATACATTCACATAGATAGAAACATACTTTTGTCATCATCATCATCGTGTGGGTTGTAAAGTCAACAACCGACCTCACAAACCCTGGTGTCAGTGTTATTGAGCTGCCAAAGGCCACTGACTTGGCTCGTGTAACGACTATACCTTGATTTTTAATTCCGTGGAATTCTGACAGTTCTCAGGTCACTTGTCGCAAACCTTTTTTCACATATACATTTCTGCTATCACTATTATAACAAGACAGGCAAATCATAATTAACATACAATTCAACCAAAATAACAACTCCAGTGGCTTTTGCAAACTCTATTTGAATCTTGTATGGTTTACGCTGTGCTTTTTTATCTGTGGCCATACGATACGAAGTTAAAGTGAAGTTTGCATGGAAGAATTGTTATTTTAACAGCATTGCTAATATGTTAGATTAATTTAACATATTAGATTAATCTAACATATTAGCAATGCTATTAAGAACAAAAAACAAGAACAGAACAACAACAACAAACAAAGAACATAAACAAACTACATAACAGCAAGAACATCTTTATTTTTTGGTTCCATGCGTTTTTAAAAGCCTTTTTGCATTAGAAATAGAAATATTAACCAACTGTTTGCAACCTGCGGTTATTTGAAAACGATACCCCGGCCTTAGTAAATATTCTCCCACATTGAATGTAGAAACTAGAACAGATTACAACTTAAAAATATTATAGTCATCCAACAATTGAAAAAAATAAATAAAATGAAGGCTGCATAAAGTATGACTTTAAAATAATTCACTGTGTTTTTTTTATTCATCAAAACGTGATACCTGTAATTTTAGTAACCTGTTTTCTGCCTGGCAATACTCCATCTGTCAGAATTCTACGGAATTAAAAATCAAGGTACGGCTTAACGTGCCTTCCGAAGCTCGGAATATTCTTTCCTTTCGGACAATCAGGTGATTCAGCCTGCAATGACCTAACCAAACTGGGGAAAGTCTCATGAAGACATTTTTACTTGACAGTGCCTCCACCGGGAATCGAACTGGAACCTCCGTTATAGGCGTCGAAATCTCGACCACTAGGCCACGGAGTCTGTTAGTTTCCCAAGAACTATCTAAAAAAAAAGTCTAAATCAGAACTTACAGATGAGAGCGTGAATTTATTTTATATTGCACAACACGAGTCTTATGGATAGAAAGAAATATAGTTTCAAACGTGACCCAAAAACTATAAATTAATTTATTTCTCGGTGCAGTAACAACGAGTGGCAACCCTAAATGAAAAGTAGATAAAGTATATTGCCACAATAAAACTGAGTCACTCCGAATGAAAGTGTCGGAAAGAGTTTGGGAGATTTAGGGCGAAGATAGGACGAGACTTGACGTGTCTGGGACTGGGTTCATGCTTAGTGTCGACGATATACATACACCCTTATATTATAGGTTTCAAAGAATAGGGATGGTCTCTTAGCGACTTTATCACACATTTCAGGACACATGTTTGGTGTTGCGTTTTCATTAATTTCACTTGAGCCGTCTCCTACGATTTTGTTTTGTTTTTCAGTTGCAGTATTGTTCTTTTTATTTTTAAATAAAAAAAACTTTGAAAAAAACGCACGAGATGTAAAACCTGTGAGTATCTTTGGTAGGTTACATTTTCTGTTCTAATTTCAAATAATTTTTCCTATTAAAAATAACCCCGACGCCTTACTTTATTGTAAGGTAATGTGCCTCGTTGTGCCGGCTAACCACTTGCAACTACTTCAGTTCTGCCGTGATCATGACCATTGCAACATAGTCGAAATATCGGTAAGCTCATTAAAGAGCTTATTGTTAGCGACCATCATCGCGTCATCGCGGCGCGGGGCGGTGCGGGGGCGGCAGTCGCCCGACCTCACTTTTGGTTCGTCCGACATCGAACGTGGACTACTATCTCTGTTTGTTATTTACTCTAGTTCATCTAATATATTACAGTATTTTTTTTTTACCAGCGCCTTTTATTCATCACCATCATCGCAGCTTCACTTACCTTTATTACCCTTATTAATGTCTCTAAAATTTTGTATCTTTTGTCTGAGAGGTGGAGGCCAGGAGCTCCATAGTACGGGGTCTATCTAGTTTGAACTCCTGACTCCCACTACAAATAATATAAATATTGCCTTTAGTATTACCATAAGTCTCTTGTTTTTATATTAGGGAGTAAAATAAATACATTTTTTTTATTACTTATTTTAAACCCAAATCGTGGTAATAACCCGGTACATATGTGTGTTATTAATATCAGAGCTTAACACTATTCGTTACCTACCCATATTCTACTTACAAATTACGCTTGAATTATTACCAATCAACAACTACAATAATAACAATAATTTTCCTTAAATTGCTCCACGTTCAACAAATTGCAGCACTTTGTCGTACAATCACGATAACACGTGAGTCTAATAGCTCCCTACCTGTTGCTTTGATATATCGATGTGCCTGCCTGGTATGATATTTAGTTCAAGGTCACTTAGAACTTTATTTTCTATTTTATTTATACTTAGAATACGGGTCGTGGACAGCGGGAACAGAATGACATGGACAACGGGGATGGACCGCTAAATGACTTTGCGATTCACGAAAGCGTTCGCGTGGTCAATCAGAGTGATTCGGAGGTTCCGGGTTGAATCCTGGTGCGGATATTGTCTAACATGACACTGTATGAGACTATCCTTCCTTACCTATTGGACATTTTATATGCGGCGCACAAGATATTGTAACATTCCTTTGTCTGCGGCGCTTATAGTCGCTTGCGCCGCTGCGTCAATACGTCTTGACAGCCGCATACAAGGGGATGGAGTGGATCACCTAAATTGTCAAAAAAATGTTTCTGTAAGTAGACCTCGGTAGATTCGAGTTTTTTTTTTTCGTTATCAATACCCATAAATAACTCCGCTATTTAAAAAAAAACTGATTCAACAATTAAATTGATATATTTATCAAACCTGCTCACAAAATTTCATGAGAATCGGTTGAGAAATGCGATCTATAAAGAGAAACAGCCGGAGTCCGGACATCCGGTGGACATCTTCCGGGCATAAGAAAGCAATAGCTGAAACGGAGACGCTAAACTGTCAATGAATATACCCTAAAATGAAAAAAAAAAAAAAAAAAAACTACCCTGTATTTTGTGCCTGTATCGTCGAGTAACAGATTTCTCCCCTAGATACGTTATGAGCACGAATTTAGATTTCAGATAAGCGTAAAATGATCTTTATCTTTCGTTGTAGCCTTCAACGTAGCCAAATTATGATTTATCATCATCATGCTTAACTGTTTGACTGCTGGCTGTTGCTACGAAAAGTAATATTGGTATTACAATTCCTAATTTCTAGTTATATAGACACACTCAAATAAATAAGTTTAATCGTTTGAGAAACTAAAGCCCATCGCACAAAGAAAATCAAATTTTCGACACATCATGCCCATACCCCGGACAATTGGGTACCTATGCAGGTGATTCAGTCTCTATGCAGTAACACTATGTCCAGTGCAAGAGCCAGCAGTTCTAAAATTCAGACCAAAAGGAAGACTATACAAGAGCGAACTAATAGGTCTATACGAACTTTGGCACACTGGGGAGACGCAAATCGCAATTGTGAAATCAGATCTGTTTAAATTCGAATCTGGGGGCACGGCAGTGCCCCCGCCAAGTCGAGCAAAAAAGCGGCACGGCCGTACCATACTTTTCTCGAAGCAGTTCAGGCCATTTTCGACCCCCCTATAACTTCGTTGTGGATAAAACTAGAAGCCTGAGTTTTCAGTAACCAAGCAGGCATTGTATAAATACGGTATATTTCAAATTTCAATCAATTTAAACCAGTAGTTTATGAATTATAACTAGTCAAAGTTTCTTAATTTTGTCACTCACTGACTGACTGACCGATCATCAAAACTCTAAGGCACTTCTAGCAGACATAGAAGCTTCAAATTTAGAATGGCATTAGTGTTTAGTGTATAAACCAAGGAAAAACTAAAACATTTTGCAATTTCGGCCCAGTTTTCTAGATACATCATTTGCTAGATAACTTTGTAATCCCATATATATCTTGGGGCATTATATAGGATTACAAAGTTACATTTGCAGTAAATGAATCAGTGTACCTGTATAATGGAATATAATTGAATAAGAGGTGCAGGGTAGGTGTAGGGTAGGTGTAGGGTAGGTGTTGGATAGGTGTAGGGTAGGTATAGGGTAGGTATAGGGTAGGTGTAGGTTAGGTGTAGGTTAGGTGTAGGGTCGGTGGAGCGTAGGTGTGCATTTTTACATTGTGTTTTCATGCGATCTACAAAAAGAAATGAGATGCCATCAAAAACATAACTTGTAAAAAAACCAAGTCTCGCACGCAACTTAGTCTACCGTAAAAAGTTGTGAGATCCATGTAATACCAAGTCGGTTAATTTATTCAGTCCCTACTTAAGAGTCCTTCTGTCTTAAGTTATTACGTAATTAGGTCACCTAACAACATCTTATAGTGACCAGATCAATATTAAAAATCTCTTATGTTTTAAATAAATACATAGATTGACTTGGCAATCGCACTAAACAATCAATTTAATATAATAATGTATTAATTGTGAGATACATTATGTTTTCATGCGATAAATACATAGATTGACTGGGCAATCGCACTAAACAATGAAATTTAATATAATAATGTATTACTTGTGAGATACATTGTGTTTTCATGCGATTGCCAGGTCAATCTATGTATTTATTTAAAACATAAGAGATTTTTAATATTGATCTGGTCACTATAAGATGTTGTTAGGTGAGCTAATTACGTAATAACTTAAGACAGAAGGACTCTTAAGTAGGGACTGAATAAATTAACCGACTTGGTATTACATGGATCTCACAACTTTTTACGGTAGACTAAGTTGCGTGCGAGACTTGGTTTTTTTACAAGTTATGTTTTTGATGGCATTAGAGTTTACAATATTATGTTTCTATGTTAAAGCTAAAAGCAAGGACAAGGAAAGCTTTAGTCAAAAGACCGGTCGGAAAAAACTCCACTTTTAACACCTCAAAAACACAAACGTAAGAGGCACGATTTGTGTTTTTGAGGTGTTAAAAGTGGAGTTTTTTCCTCTCATGAACGAAAACCGAAATTTTCAGTGATCAGAAATTGCGACCATGCCAATCACCGATCATCTTGTACTTTTGGATGTTCAACTCTTTTCAAACCTAGGGCACAAACTGCCGCCAAGAAACAGAGTCCCGATCAGCAAAAAAATTTGTCCGAGCTATTGCTACTAATCTATTAATAGCAAAAAAATGTGTCATTATTTTAAGCACAAGTAGAAATAAATACATTAAGCCTCATACCTAACAGTTTCCAATAACAGCGTGTCAGCTTCTTCTCAGATTGTTATCGGTTTTACAGACAGGAACCTCTTGTTATCGTTTTAGCTATAACAATAAATATAATTTTCGTATTAAGGGAAGAAAACCAATGTTGCTACCCGGTTCTTTTGTTTTACTGAAAAACTAAAGAGTTAGCAGTAGAGAGACTGATTCATTACAAATTTGAATTTAAACCAACATAAATCTAATAAAAATATGACCTTTTGTTAACTTTACCTATTGCGCTTATGTATTTGATTAAATTTAATAATAATAAAATAATACAATGGAAGAGAAGTTATGGTTTATTGCGTGGCCTTATTTCTAGCTTAGCAATTATTTGCAGACAACCTTTCCATAGATTCAAGTGTACAGGGTTATTTTTTATTCAGTGCACAAACTTTAACATGTCGTGGACCGGCTCGGCCCGTGGAAGGGCTCTACCATTCATAACAGACAACGCATCCTAGGCGTAACTAGCTCCACGCACACTTTACTAGCGAATGGATTTAAAACGCGACGACGACGGCGGACGGACCAAGGTGAGATCGAAGGTAAAATCACGACTTACTTGTTCAAAATCCTATTGAATGGATTCAGTGGAACAATATTATAACTAGTGGCTCTGTGAGCTGTAGACGTCGCGAGTATGTACCTGGGCTGATTGATAACTGGCCGAAACGACGAACTTAAAAAAATGATACGCAAAAAAAATATATTACATTATATTTTGGCATCTTTTTGAAAATAGAACGCCAAATTTGAATTTAATCGAACTGGTGGAATTTGTTTGATAGGACGTAGAACTTTCCCTGTCGTAAATTTTCTTAACAATGGAAAGAAACGAAATTCGTGCGGTGATAAAGTTTTACGTTTTAAAACAGAAAACAGCAACCCAGATTAAAACCAAGCTAGACAGTGTTTTAGGTAATTCTGCTCCTGCATTGAGTACAATTCACACCTGGGTAACTGATTTTAAACGTGGAAGACAGAGCTGCGAAGACGCCCACAGGTCTGGCCGTCCAAATGAAGTCACGAATCCGGACATGATCAAAAAAATTCACAAAATTGTACTGAATGATCGGCGCTTGAAGTTGCGAGAGATAGCAGAGATGGTGAGCATTTCATCTGAACGCGTTTTTAATATTTTGCACCAACATTTGGGAATGAAAAGCTTTGCGCGCGATGGGTGCCGCGTTTGCTCACTGTTGACCAAAAGCAACGTCGAGTGGACGATTCATCGGAGTGTTTGGCGCTGTTTAACCGAGATCCTAACGAGTTTTCGCAGCGTTATGTAACAGTCGATGAAACCTGGATACATCATTATACTCCCAAGACAAAAGAACAATCTAAGCAGTGGACTGAGAGCGGAAGACCTGCGCCGAAGAAAGCAAAAACGGTTTTGTCGGCCGGCAAAGTGATGGCGACTGTTTTTTGGGATGCTCGAGGGATTATTTTAGTGGATTATCTGCAAAAAGGAAAAACAATAAATGGAGAGTACTACGCAAGCTTGCTGCAAAAATTAAGTGAAGAAATCCAGAAAAAACAACCACATTTGGCCAAGAAAAAAGTTTTGTTCCACCATGACAACGCACCTGCACACACGTCAATGGTTGCAGTCGCCAAACTCCATGAATTGCGGTTCGAATTGCTACCGCATCCACCCTATTCCCCGGATCTGGCCCCGTGTGACTTCCACTTATTCCCAAACCTGAAGAAATGGTTAGGTGGCCAGAGATTTTCATCAAATGAAGAAGTCATTGTTGCCGTGGACGAGTATTTTGAGGGGTTGGAGAAAACATTTTATCAAACTGGTGTAACGGCATTGGAGAAGCGCTGGACTAAATGCATCGAGGTAGAAGGAAACTACGTTGAGAAATAAATTTATTTTAAATAGATTTTTAAAGTTTTTCTTTGTCGTTTCGGAAACTTATCAATTAGCCCTCGTATGAGCTGAAATAGCATTTCTATTGGGAATGCGACAGCGAAACGAGTACTTTGTCTGCCAACTTGGTATAGAAACGAAAAAGTGACAATTCGCTTACTCTAAAAACTCAGCAGACGATATTATGTAGGGTGAATAACCCTTGCAAGCTAAAACTTTGGCAATAACCCAGAAGGGAAAAATTTGCTAAACGTTGAACAAAGTTATATTTTGAGAGGTTAAGTGAAAAAGTTAAAATCAACATTTCGGGTAAATGATTACGCGAAATTGTAACATCGTAGAAACTTTGCGGAATTTACAGAGGGTAGAAGAATATTAATAAAACTGAAAATAACGTGTTGATTCGGCATAAGCCCAACCTCGGAGGAAAAAGGGCCCAACTAAACTAAACTAAAATTAGTCCCGTCACTTTCTATCATTATTATCTGAAAAGGGACCGAAGATCATCGGTTTTGTTTTTGTCTTTGACTTCACGACTAACTGTCAATTTTAGTGGCTTTTTATTCGTCATGGTGTTAGGTAGGCACTAAAACAAGACAAAATTTGACAGTTAATTGTAATTGGTCCCTTTTCAATTAAAAATGATAGAAAGTGACAGGACTAATTTTAAGTTTATTTTAGTTGGGCGTATGCCGAGTCGACACCATTATCAATCTTATTTTAGATTATTATTATTTATATTTATTTATTATTGTTACAGATTACGTCCCTCACATCTGTTCTTTAATTATTAATTTTATTTTGTTTTAATTGATCGTCCATTCATAATATTTTTGAGAAAAAATATGATACTTGATAACGCTCCAATTAATATTAATTTGTGTTATGATAATCAAAACAAACTCAGACAGATCAACATCACAGACAATTAAACTTAATTAGCAATTGTAGCTCTCAGGGCTTACGTTAATGACCTAACAACCTAACGACCTAAATCTGGGACCTATTTTGATGTCGATTTAGAGCTTGTTTACAAAGGGTGTTCAAACTTGATTAGCCATAAGCCTGGTGGAGTTTACATTAATGATTGATTAGCTCGCGGGAGTGGGGATTAGTAATACAGGCTGATACAAATACAATCAGTTTGTAGATATTGTTCCCGGCTGAAAATGCACATCGGGCTTAGTAGAGCGTCGTCTCCCTTGCACGTTGCACTAACACAACAGCCTCCGTGGCCGAGTGGTCGAGATTTCAACGCCCATTACGGAGGTTCCGGGTTCGATTCCCGGTGGGGACACTATCAAGCAAAAATCTCTTTGTGAGACTTTCCCCAGTTTGGTTACGACATTGCAGGCTGAATCACCTGATTGTCCGAAAGGAAAGAAGATTCCGTGCTTCGGAAGGCACGTTAAGCCGTTAGTCCCGGCTACTATCTATAATAGTCGTATAATAGACGAGCCAAGTCAGTGGCCTTTGGCGGCTCTATAACAATAACATCAGGGTTTGTGAGGTCGGTCGTCGACCTTACAACCCACACGATGATGTTTGATGACTAACAGATTACTTTCTTTCCAAAGCCCGATGTACATTATTTACCGCCGGGACCTGTAACGCAAAGTGATGACCTTGAAAGTGCCATAACGCTATCTCTTTCACTTACTTGGTCAAAAATGGAGGCGGATATTTGCCTTGCAAGTAACTGAGAAGGAAAGATACTGTCACGTGCCGCGCTTGTAACTCGTTGTATAAACCAGTGGGCATCAGTTTAGTTTGAAAGTGATTAATCAAGTCCGCGCCCACTATATTACCACTCTGGTATAAATAGTGATTAGGTCCGTCAAAAAAAAAAATAAGTGATTAAGTTTTCTCTGGTAATTATTTATGCTTTGTCGTGTAATTTCGCATAATTGTGCAGTTCGGTAAACTATACTATACATGTAAACAAAATTTCACATAAAAATATAAAAATCTCTTGAGAAATTTCAAACCGTTTCAAGCGGCCCGGCCAATGTATTTTCGAATTTCGAATTCAAGAAAACATCCTGAGAAAATCTGCACACTGCGAAGAAATTCAAAGATTGTGTGTGAAGTCACCCAACTCGCACTGGGCCAGCGTGCGGCTTAGGCCTAATCGATACATCGATCAAGCCCCTTGGTGGGGACGTATATGATGATCTTCTATATCAAACAGCTTCCAAACGATTTCTTTGCAAACGGCCTAAGAATTTCGCAAACAGACGAATTTCGCAATCTTTCTACGATATTATACAAACCGATACTAATTTAAAACAAGTCTTCTAGTGACGTCACAGACACTATATAGAGGATGTTAGGAAAATAACTGGCGATTGAATTACTGCCGCCATCGATGGGGAGTACTCATGGCGACTATAAAACTAGCCCGCCTCACGTTATTATGTAGGGTCGCCATGAGATATGCGGTCGGCAGTTTCTTGCTAGGATATAATATTTCACCTTTTTCAATACATTTTGTAATTTTTCATAAAAATCGCTTGTAGTTGCAGGGATATGGTTTTATTTTGAAGAGGGGTTTGTGGAAAAGTTTTTAGTTTTATATTTCAAAAAAACGAACAAAAACAAACACCACAAAAATATTGATGTAAATAAAATAATAATAAATAAATATGTGGGGACATGTTCACACACGGCCATCTGATCCCAAACTAAGCAGAGCTTGTACTATGGGTACCAGACAGCTGATATACATTACATAAATAGATAAATACATACAACAACCAGACACAAGGTAAACACAAATGCTCATCACACGAATGTTTGCCCTGGGCGGGATTCGAACCCGCGACCCTGTGCGTCGGAGGCAGATACACTACCACTTGGGTTACGGAGCCGTCAAATGTGTACCTATATATAGGGATACTCCAAATATCCATAGAGAAACTAACAGGACTCGTAAAGATAAGAAGTGAAAATGGAACTTGCTTCGTAGATGCGCTTACTTCATAAAATACTATTTTCTAAGGCCTGTTCCACATGATAGCACATTTTTCATTTTTATTTATACACTTACCGACATATCTAACCGCCCACCCTTGTATTTCTGGTTAATTTTAAACTACGCTTATTGTTATACATTACAATTGATTTATTGATAATTTTACGAAAAATTAAACACACTTAAATAAACGTTAAATTAACAACTTTTTAACTAACATCAGCTGTAACTAATAGAATTATAAACAATCACGGGTGTTCCTTGAAATGAAGGGTAGATAATTCAACTCATTAGACACGCAATAAATGCTGTGGAATATCTAAACAAGTTATACATTTCTTATTATTTTAAAAAAGCTTTCCACCCGCGCGTGACTACGCCCGCGTTGTTAGCAATTTTCCCATATTAATTATGGATGTCAAAATATATTTGTACAAAATGTTATCAATATCAGATAATAGTCAAGTCATGAAAACGAAGGTTGCCTGGAGGAAATTGCTACTTTAGCAATAAGGCTGCCTATCTGTACACCCTTTTTTATCTATCTTCTGTACTTTCAAGCTATATCCTTGTGTGCAATAAAGTATATTCTATTCTATTCTACGAATTCAATTCATCTTATTTCTGGGATTTTGTTTTCCTATGTTTTGAAGACCGTTTAACATCTTTTTCAAAACCAATTCATGCTTGCTTGTTTCTGTATGGTATAAAAAAACAAAATCGCAGCCCTGGCCCATCATGTGGGAAAATACCCTATTAAGATACGGAAAATAGGTACTAAAATTCACTTCATTATTATCTAAGAAACAAAAGTAACCCTTTAGTTGACCAAGCTGAAACGGACACGCTTCGCTCCAGCTCCGTCAATTATCAGCATCATCATCTCAGCTGTAAGAAATCCACTGCTTAAAGGCCTCCCCCACAGCTTTCCAACGTGAATGGTCCTGCGCCCTAATTTTGGCTTAGTCGACCCCGCTGGCCCAGTGCGGGTTGGTCGACTTCACACACAACCTATTAGCTGCTTCTTATTTCTTTTATTGTCTTTGCGTTGGTCTCATCTCTACTTGATGACAGATGACATGAAATGTCGCACATGTCATTATGAATAATATTACAAGTTATTCCCCTCGCCTGTCCAGAAAAGACGAACTTAAAAAAATATATAAATAATTCTGTTTACTGTTCTCATCTGAAATCAGCTATCTTTTTTGAAGTTTTAATAATATTGTTATTTGAAAATAAAAATGTGCATAGGACCGTAAGTTATTTTATATTGAAAACTTGTTTATTTCTTTTTTTTTTTGTGGGGATAACTTCTTATTTATTGAGAGGGCTCACATCAGTAAAACCGTTTTATAAAAACATATCACAGCAAGCTTAATTTTTCCTTATTTTACTTAGGGCTCAAGTTTCAATTTATAAGGCCCAAAATCAGTATCTAGAAATTATCGCGGGCCCTTTCGGACCACCTCGTAACTAGATTTCGAAGCCACGAAAATAAGATTCTGTGATAAAAAAAAAAATAACAACCCATAGCAACATAACCCATGTCTATACGAAATATAAGGATATAAAGCAGCTGGATGTGCACTATGCTAGAAGTGCTTCCTTAACACCTGCACCAGACTAGTGATTCTGTGCGCTATAGCGAATATTTAATTTTTACAAGCCTTTTATTAGCTTGCACTGTATGTGGGTGGGTGTGTGGGTTTGTTTGTATGTTCGGGCGAAATCTTGCAACTCAAATTTGAAGCACTTGCTGCCATTGCAATTTGATGAAGTTTGGTACACTTATGTAACCGCAATGACAATGCAATATTATGGTACCATGGAGCTGGTTTGATGATGGAGACGGAAGGTGGCCATAGGAACTCCGTAAATACACACCACAACCTAGTCGTTTTTGGGCGCGTTGGATTTGTCTTAACAAGATCTTTAGTCATACGTGATGTCCAATGTCTCATGATGGAGCCGGAAGGTGGCCATAGGAACTCCTTAAATAGACAACACAACCTAGTCGTGTTTGGGCTCGTTGGATTTGTCTTAACAAGATCTTTAGTCATACGTGATGTCCAATGTCTCATGATGGAGCCGGAAGGTGGCCATAGGAACTCCGTAAATACACACCACAACCTAGTCGTTTTTGGGCGCGTTGGATTTGTCTTAACAAGATCTTTAGTCATACGTGATGTCCAATGTCTCATGATGGAGCCGGAAGGTGGCCATAGGAACTCCGTAAATACACACCACAACCTAGTCGTTTTTGGGCGCGTTGGATTTGTCTTAACAAGATCTTTAGTCATACGTGATGTCCAATGTCTCATGATGGAGCCGGAAGGTGTCCATAGGAACTCCGTAAATACACACCACAACCTAGTCGTTTTTGGGCGCGTTGGATTTGTCTTAACAAGATCTTTAGTCATACGTGATGTCCAATGTCTCATGATGGAGCCGGAAGGTGTCCATAGGAACTCCGTAAATACACACCACAACCTAGTCGTGTTTGGGCGCGTTGGATTTGTCTTAACAAGATCTTTAGTCATACGTGATGTACAATGTCTCATGATGGAGCCGGAAGGTGTCCATAGGAACTCCGTAAATACACACCACAACCTAGTCGTTTTTGGGCGCGTTGGATTTGTCTTAACAAGATCTTTAGTCATACGTGATGTCCAATGTCTCATGATGGAGCCGGAAGGTGTCCATAGGAACTCCGTAAATACACACCACAACCTAGTCGTTTTTGGGCGCGTTGGATTTGTCTTAACAAGATCTTTAGTCATACGTGATGTCCAATGTCTCATGATGGAGCCGGAAGGTGTCCATAGGAACTCCGTAAATACACACCACAACCTAGTCGTGTTTGGGCGCGTTGGATTTGTCTTAACAAGATCTTTAGTCATACGTGATGTCCAATGTCTCATGATGGAGCCGGAAGGTGTCCATAGGAACTCCGTAAATACACACCACAACCTAGTCGTGTTTGGGCGCGTTGGATTTGTCTTAACAAGATCTTTAGTCATACGTGATGTCCAATGTCTCATGATGGAGCCGGAAGGTGTCCATAGGAACTCCGTAAATACACACCACAACCTAGTCGTGTTTGGGCGCGTTGGATTTGTCTTAACAAGATCTTTAGTCGTACGTGATGTCCAATGTCTCATGATGGAGCCGGAAGGTGTCCATAGGAACTCCGTAAATACACACCACAACCTAGTCGTGTTTGGGCGCGTTGGATTTGTCTTAACAAGATCTTTAGTCATACGTGATGTCCAATGTCTCATGATGGAGCCGGAAGGTGTCCATAGGAACTCCGTAAATACACACCACAACCTAGTCGTGTTTGGGCGCGTTGGATTTGTCTTAACAAGATCTTTAGTCATACGTGATGTCCAATGTCTCATGATGGAGCCGGAAGGTGTCCATAGGAACTCCGTAAATACACACCACAACCTAGTCGTGTTTGGGCGCGTTGGATTTGTCTTAACAAGATCTTTAGTCATACGTGATGTCCAATGTCTCATGATGGAGCCGGAAGGTGTCCATAGGAACTCCGTAAATACACACCACAACCTAGTCGTTTTTGGGCGCGTTGTATTTGTCTTAACAAGGAAAAGCTTGTTTAAAAAGGATTTTTAATTTAACTTATTATATGGCTGTTTTATTATTTTCTTACGTTTTTAACTCAGAACTCCCGTAATTTTTTTAAATTTCCAAAAATTTACTCATCAATAAAATCTATTAATTTATCGAACCTGCTTGCAAAATTTCACGAGAATCGGTTGAGAAACGCAACCTGTAGAGGAGAACAAACAGACAGATGGACATACAAAAGCAGTTTTGACCAAGCTGAGTTCGCGATTATAGTGCTTTGTGGTTCGCGCTTCGCGCACGCTCGGTCAATAAATTGTATTTCATTTTCCAGATGCTGCATCATCCAGATTGAGGGCATTATTGCTATAGTGATCATTATTTTTATTGTCATAGGTGTAGTAACTACCAAAAATAAGAAGGCTTAGTAATCTTTCTTAGCACTCGCATTAGCAAAATGGTCTTATTGTAAGTTTTAGTTTAATATTCTCTTATAATTTTTAGTTTAGTATTAAATTTATATTCGCAACAATTCAAGTTTATGTTATTTGTTTAACAAGTATGAAGAAGATTTGGGAATGAATACATAAAAGGCGTAGCTCAGGGTCGAGCGATGGAGAGAGCTATGTTCGAAGTCTCACTACATGATCGAAACAGAAATACGGAGATACGTAAAATTTGACCAATATCATCGACATACCTCACAGTATAAGCAAAGGAATTTGAAGTGGCAATGGACAGGTCGTATGGCTCGACGAACCGATAACCGATGGGGAAGAAAGGTTCTCGAATGGCGACCGCGGGCCGGAAGGCGTAGAGTTGGATGCCCTCCCACAAGGTGGACAAATGACTTGGTGAGAGTTGCCGGGCGCACGTTGAAACCTACGGAGGAGGTCTATGTTCAGCAGTAGACGTCTTCCGGCTAAAATGATGACCCAAAACCAATTCATGCTTGCTTGTTTCTGTATGGTATAAAAAAACATAATCGCAGCCCTGGCCCATCATGTGGGAAAATACCCTATTAAGATACGGAAAATAGGTACTAAAATTCACTTCATTATTATCTAAGAAACAAAAGTAGTGCGCCGAAACTAAAGTATCAGAAACCCTTCTTCTGAAGATGGTTTTCTATAAGAAATTACGTACTAAAGAGGCTCAAAGATACGATCGCAAATCGAGATAAGTTTTCGTAATAATAAGTACGTACGTACAGTCTGCATAATATAATGTATTTAATCCAAGACATTTTATTTATATTTATATTCCGCCAAAAAGTAGACACGTTATATATAATAGCATGAAAATATTAGGCCTAGATTTCTTCAAAATAAACGAACAAGCACGGTTTTTTTTAACTACGTTGTAGGACTATTATTTTTAAGCAAGGAGCCTGCTCTTTTTCCGTGTTGACACGGAAAACTTAATTTTGTTGATTTCTTCCATGTGAATAATTTTCTAGTAATAAGCGATCGGACTACTTTTCTTTTTATTTTATAAATCCAAACTTCTTAGTTTCTGCTATTGAACACTAAAATAATTTTTGCTCTATCTTTAAAATTTACCGAGTTATAATGTTTTGAAATTCAAGATTAGACAGAGAGGCACATACCCATTTGTGACAATATTTGTTAGTAAAGCCATATAATCTCCATACAAAAATAGTTTTTGAAAGACATATTGAAACTTAAAAAAATCACTGTAAATTCGTTTTTCAACCGATTATTTCTTTTTCTTCATAAATCGTCTGATACTAATTTATATTTTAAAAATAATTCATAAAATATGGTAAATTTAGGAACAGTCCGATTGTGTTACTGCTCATCAGCATTATCATAATTTTAGACGAAAAACGTTACTCACCAATTTCAAATCTCTATGCTAAAACTCAGGCGTATCCATAATAAGAACAAGTCAGGTAAAACAAACATTTTATCATTAGTTAGTATGATTAACTCATTGCTGACTGTACAGACGCATAAAGTGGTAAGATAACGCCCTTGGTTCGAAAATGTAGCGAGAATATTCTTTAGCTTTTACGCGTAGCTTGGATATTACATCTCGACATTTCAGGAATTGGGACTATGCGAATATCGGCATCCTAAGCCAGTGTCATGATATCGATAAGCTCTGCTATGGTTACGTCACTTTATATTACAGCTCCATGTTTTCTACAGTCACGTTGATAAGTGTTGTCATTTCACGTGCACGTTATAGTTTAAAATATCTTCTTCTTTTTTTTTATACCTTGTTCGAAAATTTAACTTACGAAGGCAGTAAACTGGGCATTAAATGCGTTTTACCGCGCTAGTGCGATTTCATTACAATTTTTTTTTAATTCCTACGGTCCTCAAAATTATTATTCAGCCAGGATCATATTGATAATAAAAAATATTTATATCGATTCATACAAAAAGTATTTTTTATTTTTTATTTCAACAAATTGTATCAAAAATATTATCAGCCAGTAATATTTTAATTATAAAAATAAAATTTACTCGATTTAACAAAGTATCAATTCGTAAAGGCCAGAGCCTATTCTCCGTAATTATGCTTATAAAAAAGAAACATAAGTACTATCATTTTGTGGTTGGCGCCAAGTTTGTAAAATTTTCATTAGATTGTTTTACATTGAATGCTATTTTATGAGTGATTAAGTGTTGATATTTAATGATACATGTGAATAGTAAGGATACTCGAACTGCGCGCGATATAATAAAGGTTAGTTTTTACAACTTCTATCTTTCTTAACCATTTCAATTTAGTTATTTACTATCAGTTTTCTCACAAGTGTATTGAAAAACGTCTTACAACACACGGATCTTAGGTTTTATAACAAACTCGTGACATTATAAACCTCGTTTGTAATATGCCACCTACGATCCTTGTATCGTAATGTACTATTTTATTATTAAGAGTATGTTTTAAAGTCCCGTACACTTCCGATCGAGCCGTAAAGTAAAAATAAGTGCACATGATAATATTATGATATGACTTCACTTACATACCCAGCCCACTTGGGCTCTTTTCAGAAAGTTGAAGCCTTCGCAACTCCATGCTAAATATGGTACTAGAAGTGCACGTGCCACATTTCCGAGTAGTTCGCACCGGTCCTTAGCGTTTCGCGGCAGTTTCCGTTTCCAGGCAACAGAATGAGGAATCTGACATCCTTTCGGTTGATTTTACAATGTTGAATAACGTGACTTTTACATATTTTTACTAATAGTCCAGTTTTAACTTTAAACCTTGTAGTACGAGTATGTCCGTCCGTGTGCATTTTTTGGAGCAATTAACATTTTATTTATCTGTTTAATACAGGGTGCGTATGAAACTGGTCTCTCGAAACTGATACAGCGCATGATTAGGTCAGCATCATCCGAAAATAGTTTTGGAATGTTCAAATAGTTCTAGAAACTGGGTTTCTATTATTTTCTCCCACGCAATAATACGAGTATTATGTACTGCTTTCATTGCGCTGCTGACGCACAGTAACCGAACGGCACCAAAGCGAGTTTCGTATTTTGTTATACATTGGTCCTTTTTTTATTTAAGTTAGGAGAGATTGAAGGAAAAATAATCCCGTTTAATATCTCTATACAAAAGACAGGACATTGCAGACTGAATCAGCTAATTGTCCGAGATGGTGATCCGAAAGGTAAAGTAGAGGATCCCAGCGGAAGTAGTTGTTACACGAGCCATGGAAGTGGTTTTGGCCTATAATACGAAGAAGAAAACATATCTCTTTAATACAGTTATAAAGTACCAGCTGTCCGCCCGCGGTTTCACCCGCGTTTAATGAGTTTTTCTGTAGAAATGAAGTGTTTTCCCGAGATAAAAAGTATCCTATGTCCTATTCCAGGACCTAACCAAAATGTGTGCCAAGTTTCATCTCGATCCGTCCAGTGGTTCAAGCGTGATTCGGCAACAAACATCCAAACTTTCGCATTTATAATATTAGTAGGACTAACAAACTATCTCATCCTATCCTATCCATTCCCCGTCTCATCCAAGAACTAATCCATAACTGATTAATCAAGCTCAAACAACGTGGACACTCAACAGACTGATCACTTGCCAAACAGAAAAGTTCGGAAAGTATCCGAGTAATCCTAGAGTTTACGGTCACTCTAGTGTCTCAGAGACGAGGGCGAGGCTGATTAATACCTAGGGACAGTGTCCAAACGAACTAGCGTCTCGTGGGGATACGAGTGATGAAGGTTATAATAGAGAAGGCTTCTGTTCGATGCTTATCTTCTCCGTGAATCCCATATTATTGCGGATTGTGAAATTTAGTCATACTCAGACAAAGACAAGAAAGCTCTAAAATTGAGTGAAGAAATCATCTAAGTTCTCAGACAGTCAGGTGATTCTGTTTGCAATGTCTTAACCAAACTGGAAACAGTCTCACAGAGTTTTGACCATTTTCGAACCTCATTATCATCATCATCATCAACAGTTCATATAAGGAGGTCCCCACCGAGGGGCTCGAGCTTACCTTGAATTAGGGCGATTAGGCCTTTATTCGAGAACACTGGCCCAGTGCAGGTTAGTCGACTTTACACACAATCTTGAATTTCTTCGCAGGAGTGTGCAAGTTTCATCATGATATTTTCCTTCATCGTAAGAGCGTCGAATTAAAATATGAATTCGAAGTGATACGTGTTGGGTATCGAACCCGCGTCTCTAGGACAGGAGGCAGCGGTCCTAACCAATACACCACTTAGTCTCTGGTTAGCTTGCTAGAAAGAACAGCCTGACCAAAATAGATGAAAATAATCAGGAAACTCCACAGAGATTTGCCTTCTCAACCTCGATTTCTACATGGATGACCTCAAACGTGTCGGGGCCGCCGCCGCCGTTCCCTCTGATGTAATTCGTATCGCATCCAAACTACCCACGAACTTTATTAGCTTCCATTTTATTTGCGGCATAAAAATTAGGTTAGAATGTTCTTCTAAAACTTTTTGACCTTGAAATTGCAAATATTATTTGTGTTTTATTCGCTTGTGGCGTATTGATTTTAGCGCCCTTATGAGAGACGAATACTGTCAACGACGCAACCGTCATGTCCGAGGTGACAGCCGATGACTGTAGAGGACTAGCAGTTGTAGGCAGTCCTCGCCTCTTCCTTGTAGCTCATCTGTAAGCGCCCTCAGTGCTTTCTATACAGGATTATTTTCGGATATTTTAATAATGGTATTTATACCGTCATATTCAACAGCTTTTCCCGTAAGATGAGAAATAAAAATTCCACATTTCATGCAAAAGGAACAAGTATGAACTCCTACTATTTCTGAGGTTAATATTTTTTTGCCCATATTTTTTGGAATAGTTTTTTAGTCTTGCAGGATAATTGAGAATATAACAGTCTTGAGAATATACACGCTATTTTATAGTTTACACATTTTTTTTATATACTCGTTTCAAGGTCAATTCCATTTTGTTCCAATTTCAAATGATTGTTGTAACGGCGGCCATAAGAAGTTGATCCTCTTTTGAATTTTACTAAATTACAGTAAGGGTGACCCCATCAATCGTACCGAGGGGAGCACAAAGGATCAGAATTCTCTTTAACATGTAAATGTTCTTGTCCATCTCGATTCTCCAACAGAAACTGAATAAAATTTAATGGGAATTACGACTGCTTTGACGTCAATGAGTGTTTTAAATGCAATCGTTTTATTATTTTACGTTAAAACACAACGAATAAAAATAAGTAAAATAAAATGTAAAACACCTATGGGTTTATAAATTACACCATCTTATGAATTAAATTAAATTCAAAATATTCAAGTTATTTTTCATTCGATCTATGTTTTGTTACTCTACCTTAAAGTTTTTTTTTTTTTTTAAACCGCGTGAATTGTTTCTTAGTAAAAATCTTTCGATTTATATCTACGAAATGATCTTTACAGGGTCGTAATAAGGAGACTGCTAGACTAGTTGCCAGTTGGGAAGAAAGAATATCAGTAAATTATTCAAAAAAAAGTCATAGGTTCTGTTCTGAGTAGTCCTACAGTAAAAATTAGTATTTTTTTTTTCTAGTAGATATGAACTATTAAACATAACGTCGGTTGTTAACCTTACAACTTACAACCCAAAGGATACAAAAATTGCATTTAAATATTCGTTACATATACAAATTTATCCTACAAAGCGTCAACATGATCAAAAAATAAGGTAGATTAATATCGACCAGTTCAACATCTTTGTGTTCGCCAACGATCAACTTTTGGTCATAACATTTCAGACGGTGGACACAAAGATTGACAGCAAAGACTGGCAGGTTTTTAAAATCAAACTCTTCCCACTCTTATAAAACCAAATACAATAGAAAATATATTTTCACCTCTCCACCTCATAAATAAGGCTTTTAATGCCCGAAAACAAGGCCGAAAATCGCATCATTTCTAGACATGCAAAGCATCTTCATGTCAAGAGAGGAAAATTCGTTTTAATCTAATTTCGTGTGCCATAAAAAAAAAACATTTTAAATACAATTTTGGAACGTACCCTAAAAAAACATAATTGTTTTTTTAGGGTACGTTTGTTTATTTTATCTCATTAACTTGAAATTAAAGAGTACTAGTGAAGACTTTTATTCCTAGAAAAATGTAGTCTCGGAGGGAGTGCGCATGACGTCACAAAAACGTGTTTTAGATTTAATCAAAACTGTTTCGTATTTCTTATGAAATAATGTCCATAATCCTTCATCTTAACCCTAAAATGGAAAGTGCTTTCTTTAGACCGAGACTATGTTGATTTCAAGCTATGAAAATCACTGAATTGCAACTTAACCCTAAAATGGAAAGTGCTTTCTTTAGACCGAGACTATGTTGATTTCAAGCTATGAAAATCACTGAATTGCAAAGAAATAACTATTCTAATGATACAAATTTTAAATTCAGGTGATAGGTAACACTAAGTATCTTCTTGTATACTTGAGTTCAGATTTTTTTGCAGTAGAAAACTGGATATAATCCCATTTTTTCGTGAATCACGTATCCCTTCGGCGGCCCGTATAGTTGTCAAATGGACCGCTTGAAGTGGAGTACCTTTGGCAGAGAGGTATCGCCCGTAAAGTGCTCTCTAGTCTTATTTCCTCCATGTAATATTATCACAAACGCTTTCACAGCTAACCTTTGTCAAAAATTCAAACATTTGCATGCTAATTTTAGTTTGGCAAAACATCACTGTAATTCTTTGCTTACACTATCATCTCATATACAATGTTTTACGCAAATAAAGATTATTTCTATTTCTATTTGTAAGTATTGGTATTTCACAGTAAATATTTCTCCTAAATCTTATTCACCCAAATATAGATTTTTAAATCGAAATCAATATCGATCCTTTTAAAACGCGTAATGATATCGATAAACTTCCAAAATCTTCATCAATATCGATAAGTGGGTACGAAATTATTAATATAGATTATGATAAAATACAATAATTAGGTGTTATAGAATTATGTCGAAAATTAGAGAACTCTTGTACATTTTTGAGTAATATTTACGTAAGAGAGTAGTTAATGATTTCTTTGCCGGAACAGGTAAAAAATAACGTGTTGGGTTTAAGAGGAATCTTATTCTCACCTCGAACCTTAGAATCGCATGCGAGCTTAGGAGTTTAATAAACACTTGCTTCGCTAGTTCTTCTATTAAAGACTCCTTCACATGCTCTGGATTTAATATCAGTACTCTAAGATTTTTCCTCAACATTCCTCTCTTACCCACCAAATATCTACTATTTACGGAATGTTTTTCCTCTTGTATGCGGCTGTCAAGACGTATTGATGCAGCGGCGGCGCAGGCGACTAGCGCCGCAGACAAAGGAATGTTACAATATCGCGCGCGCCGCATATAAAATATAAGGGGCGTTAAATCTTTAGTTTGCCCCTGTGGTAATAAATATATTTTTGCTTCGTTTACAAAAGCAAAGCAATACATTCTGAAGCCGGTGCGCTGTTCGCTGGAGCTGATCACGCGGAACACTATGACTCTGGTTCAAATCATTTACTCTTCGAAACACATTCCGATATGTAAAATAAATTCACCAGCCAATTTTTTATGTTTTTGTCGTAGTTTGAAGTGGGATATATTCCGTTTGTGATAATCATAAATAATGTTGTCAACCGTGAAAGTTTTAAAATGTATATTGTTTTTAAACACACTGGATTACTCGTAGACTGGCAGCTCCGTCAATGTTTGTCAACAACTGGGTATAGATGCCGTTAATAAGAAGCGTTCCTACATCATCGGTCTAAGATATTCCAGATATTCGTTCAATCATACGAACCTGCTCTTGGTCCCCGAGTGAACTGGTTGTAAGGGTTAAAGAAACACAATTCGTTGGGTGAAAAGTGTATATGTCGTGGCCATATCGTAGAATTGACCACATCATGAAATTTTCGATCATTTCATGAAATGGTCCCATTTCATGAAATTTTCACTGTCCATTGGCCCCATCATGATGTGTCTTGGCCAGATCAATGATAAGAAATCGATTGTCGATATGTTCAACTAAAAACGCAGCTACTTCATGAAATGGTCAAGATTATATTTTGATCATATCGTAAAATTATTATATTAATTGCCGATAGAGGCGCTGGAAGCGCTTTATTTATGTACCAACATGGCAGCCGCGTTATTTCTCGCAGTGGAAAAGTGATAAGATAGATAGATAGATAAGAAATTTATTTGCAGTACACAAAAACAATACAGAAGAATAATAATTCGTTATTAAAATGAGGAAGAAAAAAGACTTTATGATGAAAAAGTATTCTGAAAGTGTCTGTCGGAATTAGAGAACAATAAGTACCAAACATAATTTAAATTCTTATTAAATATTTCATGGACGACCTATTTTCACGATATGGCCAATCGTGGACGACAAAATCGTTAAACGTTCACGATTGAATGATCTGGTCAAATTTAGTTGCCCACATCATGAAATGATCGAAAATTTCATGATGTGGTCAATTCTACGATATGGCCACGACATATACATTATCAAAAGTGGTAAAACATCTCTATACCGCGATCTAAAAAATTGCTCTATTTGTACAGCGCCACCTGTTGGTGACTCAAGTTAAAACTCCGCATTATCATCATTAACAGCTCTTGTTTTATTGTTATTAAAATAATCAATAGCCTAATATTTGAGTTGTAGAGTATCCGAATACAGAAAAGTAAACTTATTTTCAGCACAAATCTCCGAAATCCTACGTTTACATAACTTTCATTATAATGCCAAACCCTCGTATCCTTGCTTCACAATACAGAGTAGGTAGATATCTATCCCTAACACCTTCTTGACCAAGAAATGTAATAATAAATAAATAAATATGTGAGGACGATGTTGATGAGGGTAATGAGGACCGAGTTGAGGTCACATGATAAAAATACGAAATATTACAACTTAATAGGTTTGTACCCTGGTTTAACATATAAGGATACTTTTTACGGGAAAAAGTCTTATTTCCACGGGAAAATCTTACATAACGACCTAGTAAATAATAAAGATGTCGTGAGGATGTGAAAGTAGTACTTTAAAACAAACGTTTTCAAACTCAAACACAGCTACGATTCAATTGTAAAGAGAATACTTATTACGTTCATGGTATTTGCTTTATTTTAGTAAAGGCTAATTAACACTTCGGTAAGTGGTAAATTAAGAATGAAATATAATTTATTGCACACAGTCACAAAAGATACAGTAATTTTAAAAGTAAAAATAGTATTGTCAAGAACATTAATTGTTGAGGAGGTTGACTTACGTATAATAGTTTTTTTTTAAATGGCTGAAATAAATATTTATATTTATTAAGTTTTCAACCCCCATTTCCTTGCCATTAAAAAAACCGAAAATCCGAATCGACAAAAAAACTATTATTATATAATTTTATCGAACCTGCTCACAAAATTTCACGAGAATCGGTTGAGATATGCGACCTGTAGAGGAGGACAGCCGGACATCTACCGGACATCCGTCGGACAACCGGCATACAAAAGCATTTCTGCTCAAGCTGAAACGGACGCTCGGTCAAAGAGTTCATGCTGTGATTGAATTCATACATCATCAACGGCTCATATACGTCCCCACCGAGGGGCTCGAGCCTACCCTGAGTTAGGGCGATTAGGCCTTAGTCGACCCCGCTGGCCCAGTGCGGGTTAGTCACCTTCATACACAACCTTTGAATTTCTTCGCAGGAGTATGCAGGTTTCATCACGATCATCATTCATCATTCCTTCATCGTAAGAGCGTCGAATAAACGTACATGAATTCGAAATTCGAAAACATATTGGTACACGGTGGGGATTGAACCCACGGTTCCCGGACGGGAGGCAGCGGCCCTAGCTACTAGACCACCGACGCTCTACTAAATCATACAACATGTTAGCAATAACCGCAAAACCTCTCGGGTAGGGTGGTAGATCAAATACAAATTCACTAATTTTCAAAAATCTCAAAAAAAAAAAACTTTTATACGAACTGATCAGCTGATCGAGTTAATTTGTATGAAAGTAAAAAAAATGCTGATTTTAAAAAGATTTGGAACAAAAGTTGTTCAGTTTAACGCAGGTTTACAAGGTTTTTCACGTCAATATGTTTATTGTTTTCTTTCCTCGTAAGAGCGTCGAATAAGAAAAAGCGTTGTATTTATTTGAAATAAAATAACTTTTTCAACGATTATAATCAGATAGATAGATAATCAAGTAAATATTAATTGAGAACACATTTCTGAACTAATTTCAAGAATTTGTCTTTTCGATAGAAAAGAGCTTCATCATTACGAGTACCTACTATCCTATAAAGTGGAAATTTTTCAGTCTAGCAAACAGATGGATCACTGAATCGGGGATTTACAAAATTTTGCCACATTCGTGTTTGAAAAATAACAAAATCATACACTAAGATCATGAGATGTTCTGAGAAATGGTATGTACTGTACTATTACAGAGTAAGAGCTCCTAGGAATTAGGTATTTAAAAAAAACTGAATCTGGAATGTATCAAATGTATAATTATTCCAAATTCACATCCGAGTTTTTTCGAACCCCATTGCCAGTTGCAAACAAAAAAGACCAATAACGAAGTAGAATAAATATTCCAACTACAATACAATCATACTTTATTGACACCAAAAGCATAAAACATCCAGAACAAGATAGTAGGTACCTTATCATTTTGTAGAAAGCTGTCACTTACCTACACTGTGTATTCGACCTAAAATTCAGGCAGTATATACAAAAAGTGGGATAAATTCACGTCTATTTGCGTCAGAACAGGCTTTATAATAGAAAATAAGGATTTAGGTCTAGGCTTTTCACCGATATCGAAAAACAGCCTAGTTCGAGCGGTTCTGAAATACGAACTGTGCTTGAACAAAATCCCGAAAAAGGACCATACTTATTACTTATCACTATTCTAGGTTTATCCTACTAATATTATAATTAATGCGAAAGTTTGGATGTTTGTTGCCGATTCACGCTTGAACCACTGGACGGATCCAGATGTAACTTGGCACACATTTTGTTTAGGCCTTGGAATAGGACATAGGCTACTTTTACCGCGGTAGAACACTTTTTTCCCACGGGAAAATTCATTTAACGCGGGTGAAACCGCGGGTGGGAAGCCAGTAAATAATAATAATAAGGTGAACTGAAGAAGTTTCCCCATAATAATATATTTATTTATCAAGGCAAAAACCCATTGTAAATGTACAGCTAAAGCAATACATATTACACAATAAAATAAAATAAAGAAGAATCAAAAATACATAAAATGAATTAGAATAAAAATAAAATACAATTTATGCTTACATAATTTCGAGACATTTATGGTCTCCCGTCACATTTTTTTGTTCGGGTTAAGGTGCAAGCTCAGCCAGTACTTGAAGAAAGGACAAGAGAGGTCCTCACACACGGCCCCCAGTATGGTGTTGTTCGAGTTACGTAACCTCTCCCAGAACGAGGATATGCGATTTCTGACAACTGAGAAAAAGTCGGGCACTATAAAGAAACGAAAAAAATATACTGTATGCAGGTAGAAAAGGAGATATATTTACAGAAGTCAAAAAGATTTATATACATTGGTAAAAACCAAACATAAACCAGTTTCTGGATTTAACTGTGTCATCTGTCGGCTATGGAAAAGTTATATACTATTATAAATGACAAAGTTAGTATTGGCTTTAACTTGTACGATAGCGTCCCTCCGGACCGCGTACGAAACCGCAGGTTCGTAACTAGTTACGAAAGAAAAAAAATCTGCTTTGTCGTTTGTACCTTACCATCAAATGATCAATTTTATTTTTCAATGCGTCGACTGTCGACCGACCTCACTAACCCTGGGTCAGTGTTATAAAGAAGTCGAAGGCTACTGACATAGAAATCACATGAATCACATCAAATCAAATCAAATCAACGGCCCGTTACAGTCCACTGCTGGACTATGAGCCTCCTCCACTTAAGTGGAGGGTTTTGCCATATTCTCCACGCTTGGCAGGCGGGTTGGAGATCGCAGATTAAAAGGTTACTGTATCAGAGAGCGCTGCTGCCCGTTCCCTGTTCAATGTGTAGTCCCTAAGTCGCCTCTTAAGACACCCACGGGAAGAGTAGGGGTTGGTGACAAATGTATTCTACTCTGCCGTCACCACGCGGCTCATGAATCACATACTTAAATATTACTTGGTCTGAAAGTTATTGCTGTGTAGTCATTCATTACATAGTTTATGTAACGACTACTCCCATAGGCTTATGTGTCTCCCACAGGCTTATTATCTCACTTTTCAGGTGGTTCAGTCTGCAATGTCCTAACCAAACTGGGATAATTCTCACAAAGAGATCTTTGTTAGTACCCACCGGGTATCGAACCGGAGCCTCCGTAATAAAAGTCAAACGTTCTACCGCTCGGCCACTGAAGGTATTTTCTAATATTAGCGCGAAGGTAATGGCGCGTGATATCTAGGGCTTCTTGCAAAATTTTACACATACAACACATAAACGCAGAAAATAATTATTATAGACAAGCGGTGTAAGATTTTTCCTTGGGAATAAGACGTGTTCTCGTAAAAAGTATCCTGTGTGTTGATCCAGGTTACAAACTATCTTCATTCCGAATTTCATTCAAATCAGTTAAGTACTTTTAGCGTGAAGGCGGATCAAACATCCAAACATCTAAACACCCAAATATATTTTCACATTTATAATATTAGTGTGAAGTAAACTTTTTTTGAATCTGTTGCTGTGTAGGTACTATTCATTTGTAGGACCGAAATAAGTTAGTAGTGCTGCTTCGGGTTTTTCAGCGGAAACGTTTCGAAAACCGTTAACCGAATCCTTATTAACCCAACCCAACCTTATCGGTTCCGACATTGTTATTATCCAATTGTCGCAACTAACAGATGTCGCTGTAGTATTTTAAAACTCGCTATAGAGATGACTTTAATTTTATTATATATAAGGATTCAATCAACTCAATAATGTAAAGAAGTGTATTGTCGCCTCTACTGTGCCGAGGGACGTCTCTTGCGACTCTTCGTATTTTTGAAAGTTTACGGCTAATACCAGCTGTAGACTTTGATCTTAATGGTAAATATCCAAATTAATTTAAAACTTTTACTCTGTTATTTTATGATTATGTTATTAAGATCAGTAAGGTAGACTAGTAACAGATGTAACGGTTAATGTGTAAGCGCTGGCTGTCTGTGGGTGAAACGAAATATGAACTCTGAAAACTTAGTAGGTAGTGTAAGCGTTTGATAGATATGTTTTGTTATTTCATTCCTTGATCATTCGTTCAATCATCCTGCACCATTCATTCGGTCATTTTCGACAGCAGTTGGATTTGAACGTGGAACGAGTGCACTGGTTTTCGTATAATAGTAATTAAACAATAAATCACAGGTAATCGCATATATTGAGTATTATTCCTTCCTATACTTCTGAACTATTTATTTTAGTAGGTAAGCCAGCACATAAAGTCACACTCGGATACTGCCAATACCCTATAACCACACTAATATTATAATGAAAATATTTGGATGTTTGAAACTGGATTAACACAGGATACTTTAAAAAAAATCTTATTCTCACATGACAATCTAACATCATGCGAGCGTAGCCACGGGTGGACCGCTAGTTATCAATAAATATGTGGGGATCTCACGCACGGCCATCTGATCCCAAACTAAGCAAAGCTTTGTACTATGGGTATCAGACAGCTGATATTCATTACTTAAATAGATAAAATAGGTAAACAACATCCAGACACAAAGCAAACACAAGTGTATAGAGATATTCTATTCTATTCATCACACGAATGTTTGCCCTGAGCGGAATTCGAACCCGCGACTGTTTCGAAGGTAGGTACGGGGCCGTCAAATGTACTAAATATTGACAATACTAATGAGCTGCTTAATATTCACAGACATATTCTTATCATAGTTATTTCCCCTTCGGCCGCCATCGAAACTGGGTTTCGTAACCAGTTACGATCGTCGGATACCTATGTTTTTATTGTGATTATTATATGAGCTTGTATGTAGCAGAGCTACACGGAGAGAATTCGGTGACAACCAGAACCATGTTCTAAAATAATTTTAACAACAAATTTAGTCTCAAACACGTTTTACTTGTAATCTCTATGGTATCATTTTAACACCTACTAAATATATATTTCAGAGTATTGTTTGATTAATAAATCACACTAGAAAAACATTATAACAGAACAGTACAATAAATATGTGTTACAAACGATAATAACATCTACATATACGAAATCCTTTGCACAGACTACTATACAAGATTACAAAGTTAGTCGTGAAGTCATAGACAGGAACAAAACCGATGATCTTCGGTCCCTTTTCAATTAATAATGATAGAAAGTGACAGGACTAATTTTAAGTTTAGTTTAGTTGGGCGTATGTCGGCCATTGTGTGGCCAGCGGACAACGTGGCGGCTGCTGGGCGAGACCCGCAGCAGGGCAAAGGGCCTTTGCCATAATAAAGTCCTCGCCTTTCCTTTTTCAAACTTCTCGGTTTTCAGCTGTGTTCAAACAGTCCGCGTCGAAGTCGACCATATATCATCTCGCCACCTCTTTCTGAGTCTTCCTCTGTACCGTGCTTCTTGCTAAGGTAGATAAACGGTACTCAGAGGTAGTTAAATAATTTCAATGTACCGTCTGAATTTATAATACAAAATATAAAATTTTCAGATCTGGTATACTTATCTTTAAATAAATAAATACAAATAAAAAAATAAACAATTTGTATTTGTATTTGTATTGTTTATCTTTTTTTAATCAATCAGCCTATTGCAGTCCACTGCTGGACGTATGCCTACACAAGGGCACGCCAAAGCGCACGCCCAAGGAGCCCATCTTTATCTAAATAAGGGTTATACGTTATCTTGTAGAATTTAGTTCGACTGTCTACCTTAAGAGCATTTCATCCCTCAAGATATCTCCTAGAACACTTATACATACAGTTTAGTAAAAGTGGGCACAACCTTATAGTCAGCAACAAGAGTGCCTTGAGAGAGAGAGTGAGTACGTCTGTAGATGGAGTTAAGTGTGGTATCTTATCTTCTTTCTCAAAAAATCCTATTCGAATTCTTCTAAACAATTTTTAGAGCACGAATTAGTTTTGTAGATAGTCTCAAAACAACATTAAGGCAATGGCAGCCGTTCTTACTGATGCAATCACAACACCAAAGTAACTAAAGCTAATAAAAATAAGATCAAACTATTTTATAACAGATTAATAATATGCTTGATGGCGTACTATTGACAAGTTAAACATTTTTATTAAAGCATGGCGTTTATACTTGTATTCCTTACGTTTTCGAGTACTTAGGTATTCTGTTTTATCGATTGACTATTATGTAATAATATCGTGAAAAATAATGAAAAACTGTACGAAAACCAACGCGCCCGCTCTATTTTACAGATTTAAACAAGTATATTTAATATAACCATGAAAAAATATTTACCTTTTTTCTGTCCACTGTAGAAAACTGACTTAATCAAGGGAACTCACGATAATATATGTTATTGTTACACATTCAATGCTCTTTTTCACAAAACTCGTCTCAATTTTCTTATAAAAACGACGTAATTTGTTGTTTACAATTTTTACAACCAGATTATAAAATAAAAATGGCGATAAGGTTAATAAGTTTTTGTTATAACATTGATTAGAGCAATCTCTCTATAGTTTAATGAATAGAATAGTTATAAAATACTATTAGATTGAATATACTTTCTTAAGTTTACTGATTCTAATGAAAGAGTGACAGGTCTTATGATGCTTTTATGGTCATCTATAGAACGCAATGTTTGTAAAATATTTGTTTTATTCACAGTATCACTAAACTTTTTAAAGAGCTATGTTGTAAAATTTATAAGGTGAAGTGTTTTATGCAACAAATCAGCCAGGAAAAAGGTAAGGACGCTTATTATTAGCAATCTATTTCCGTGGCCTAATAAGTCTGTAGCTAAGTAAGATGTCATGTAGGCGCCGCGCCACACCACGGTGCAATCGACCGCAGTGGTAATACCAGATTTATATGTGGTACTGAGACTAGGTATTTAAAAAAAGATATATCGAACACCGCGGCAGTTACATGTACAGTTGTAGTCTGCAGTGTAGGTTGGATTGGATTGGAACTAATGAGTTCCAATTGTGTACTTGATACGTTCATTTCTATGAAATGTCATATAGGAACTAACATACCAAGTACTTGGTTTTCGTGCGCTTTCATATATTTTTGCACTTTTCGTTGAAATCCACCAGTCATTTTAAAACGTTTTACTTTATTCATTTTGTATAAAACCGTCCGGTAATATTAAAAGAATAGAACTACTTGTAATATTATTTAATGGGACTAAAACTACTGACTATGCTTTTAAAAGTGTTTTCCATTAGAACTTTACGCTAAACGGAATCTATTTATGTATCGTTACTAGAAAAGTCTTATGGAACTATTTGTTAAAGGGTATAAATAGACTCAATTGAATATTATAAGAACAATTTTTTTTTTATAATCAAGTCACTCTTAAGAAGGACTTAAAATAAGAACTAATAAAGGTTGTATTAAGATAATTTACACTTAATTCCAGATTATTGGTATAAAGAAGGCTTTAAGACTTCGGCTTGAGGTAGTTTACTCTATTAGAAAATTCTGTTTAGATAGATAGATAGATAAATCGTTTATCGTTTTTTTTTTTGTTTGTCCCAAAACATTCTATAGAATACTAATATCTTATTATAAACCACTACTATACTGTTTATAGATATATTAGATTAGAGACTTCTAATAAATGCTCCTTGGGCGATCACCCGTTTTTCTCATCCAGCCACCACCAGCGACCTTCCTCAGGTCATCAGTCCACCTGGCAGAGGGGCGTCCTACACTACGTTTCCCTAGAAGTGGTCTCCATTCGACAACCCGGCTGCTCCAACGCTCATCAGTCCTGCGACAGACGTGGCCAGCCCACTGCCACTTCAGCTTGCTACACTTCTGGACGATATCAACTACCTTGGTCCTCTGCCGGGTAATTTTGTTTCAGATTTTATCCCGTAGCGAAATACCAAGCATAGATGTCTGGTTCCTTGTTCCTAGATCTTTCCATAGCTCGCTGAGTGACATGTAGCTGATAGGCCAGCTTCATCGTCATGTTTCACGTCTCAGCTCCTTATGTCAATTGTGACGGGTAACGGGTAGAATTAAAAAAGAAACTCGGAAACCCAGTCAACAATAACAAATTTATTATAAATTATAGAAATTTAAACAAGGTCGTGGGCAGAAGGCCCGTCTGCTTTTATTTTAAAACTAAGGATGGTATTTTCCGGGCGCTGTGCAGCCGACGTCGAAGTGATGGCCGAGGTCCAGGATCTTCAATGTTAGCTCCACAGCGTTAGGGATGGTAGTCCGTGGTAGCAGATGATGAAAGGTGGGTGTGATCAGCCCAAACATAGGACCCTAGAAATAACAGAAGGTGTCACGGCAAGGTCTCACATCCAGCTCCAATTGTCATCACCGTCTGGCTAGCATAAGCGTAAGCATAGGGAAGTACCTATTACCTTTTAACAAAAGTAGTAGATAGGTGCGGTGCAGTGATGGCAATCAGAGTGGGTTTTGTGGGCAAGGCTAGGCTAAGGCTAAATAAAGTTAGCAAGGCGAGTACATACAATAGCTATAAGCAAGTAGGTTTCCTACCCGCACAGGAACACATCTATGAAATCAAATGGATAATGTACTAAATTTACATTATGCTAAGATTAATGATGATAACTCTAAATACTTTTGGTGGTTATAATTTATATTATGTACAACGCAAAATCAGCTGACACTAAAAAAAAAATATATTACACTTTCTTTCTTTATTTTTATATTATGTACAATGCAAAATCAGCTGACACTATTAAAATTCAAATAGTAACTCGTAACTACAACTAGCGCTAAAGAATCGTTTCAACACTTACCCAATTTGGGGATGAAAACACTAAATTATAATGTAGTTAGCACTTCTCAACTGCAAGTACTTAAATTATGTAAGAAAAAGCGTAACAATCTATGCAAAGTCGCGGAACGAACAATACGTGTTCTTCCTAGTAAGGATGTGAGCGACTGTGTGGCCGCATTATAACAGGCTAGCATTAGAGAACGAACGCCAATCAGCGCTCGCCATTCATCGGATGATCAATAACGTGCATGTACGTCATTGATCATACGATGTCGGAGTACAAAAGTCCGTTACAAAAGTACTGTCGGTAGCAAGTAAAGTTATTAGTATTGATCAAGTTGATTTATTTATCATATTTTTGTAGTAAGCTTAGTTTTTTTTAGTAAGTAATAATGTACATATTGGTATTAGTTTAATAATAACTCTTAGTTTAATAATAAGTTTAGTTTTACGATAAGTTTAGTTTAATTTTAGGTTTCGTTCTTTTATTTTATATTAAAATTAGGTAGTAACGTTGTTTTTACGTTACACAATACGGAATTAGAGAATGATTTTACGTAATTTTAGATTGCTGATAAATTGAGAAAAGATAATAAAAAAGTTATCGAAGATAAACCAACTCTTTCTCATTTGCATTCTTTTCACGCCCGATAGATGACGCTGTAGTTTTTTGAAACTCGCTATCGTTGTGTTTTTTCATTTGTTTATAAGACGATTTTTCTTAAAAAACAACAACCAATAAAAAATCATACCCATTTTTTTTAAAAGTTTGCTGTGATACTTACCAGTTAGCGAACTTATTCAAAGTCAAAATTTTTTATTCGAATTAAGATTTTTACAAATCATTTTTCGACGTCAAAGCTATCATGGATGGCACGTTCACTACCAGTGTACGCCCTATATTTAATATTTAATAATAACCACGTCTGGGCGTATGTCAAAACGGGTAGGACACACTGGTTATATACCCTGCTCTTCAGGCGTTGCGTGGCGACGAGAAGATATGACGCAGTTTCCCAACTGCTGCCCACACTCTTCTTGCGATTTCACGCTTGAAGTCATCTCTACCCAACTGCAATGTCTGCCAGAGGTAGACATATTCCTGGACAGCTTCGAGTACTTCGCCATTGATAGAGATCTATCTTTTTTAGTTTCATTTAAAATAGAGGTGACCAACCCTAGGCGAAGCGCCTTTTTGGCTAATATCACCTCAGACCTGCAGTGCGAGCTGGATTGAATTTTATCTCTTCTTAGCAAGAATCGTAAATCGTTATATAACTGCGTTGTCGATTATTTTTCTGTACGTCAATACTATTATATTATAATATTGTATTCCATGCCGTCAGTTACAGTGTCACAACATCGTAACAATTAATAAATGTCCCTTCTGATAACGGTACCGGATATTAAGGTACCGGAATAGTGTCCGGTATTTTATAGATAGAACCTATTTGTAATACGCAAGTCACAGTCAAAAGGGTTGAGTAGGGTGACTACATTATACCAATTTTCATAAAACGGAATATTTTACTGTATTTTAAAATATGTTTAAAAGGGAAGGTGATGTACCGAATACTTCAAATGGAAAACATCATCAAAGGCGGGATAAAATGAACCGATGCTTACTTGCATTCCTTATTTTGCAATAATTTTATTTTAATTTATTTGAAATGGATTCACCTGCGCCAGTAACATTACATTATAAATTTATAACACAAATAAAAATATTACACTAATATTTTTTTTACGGGAGGAATGGCGAGAGCGAGGGGAGGCCTTTGCCTAGCAGTGGGACACACAACGGCCCTGTTACTACAAAACAATGCAACCCGGGTTACAGCGTTTTGTAATAATAAAGTCTAAATTTATCTACTTGATGTAAGCTTTGTATTGATTGAACCCACAAAATTCAGTACAAATTTTCAACCGAAATATTCCATATAACATTTTGCTGTAACCTAAAGCGTGGATGAAATATTTTTGCAAAACGCTGTAGGCTAGGTTGCAGCGTCATATACCGGCAGGATACAAGTCGCTCGAGCGAAGAGGCTACTTAAATTTTTTTTTTTCTATAGTCACTCAGTCTTAATTTTCTTTTCAACTTTTTTTTTATATAGCCTTTATTCGTCCCACTGCTGGGCAAAAGCCTCCCTTTTTTTCTCCACCGATCTCGATCCAAGGCCACTTCACTCCATTTCTCCTATAATGTGTCAACTTTATTCTTTATTGACCGAGCGAGCGAAGCGAGCGAAGCGTCTCTGTTTTAGCTTGGCCAAATTTGGTTTTGTATGTCCATCTGTTTGTTTGTAGTTTGTTTGTTTGTTTCACTCTACAAGTCGCGTTTCTCAACCGATTCTCGTGAAATTTTGTGAGCAGGTTCGATAAATTAATCGTTTTTTTTTGTCGAGTCAGTTTTTGGAAATTTAAAAAATATGGAGTTATGGGGGTTGCCAGCTTACAAGGTCTACCGCCGAGGCTGTTTTCCTCTACAAGTCACATTTCTTAACCAATAAAATAAGATAAAATTAAATTAAATTATAAATAAAATAAAATAAAATTTAAAAGTAAATAAAAAAGTCAAGGGGTTGGGGATGTTTGTCGAGTAGAAAAAATTTTGAAAAGATATATACTCGCGAGGTCTACAGCTCACAGAGCCACTAGTTAATTAACCTTTTTTTTAATATTTTATGTATTACCACAACTTTTAAAAAAGTGTTCTATTAACACATTTTTTTTTACATTTAATTACTGCAACCTACTAATATTTATTTTTTTGTTTCAGGAATATTGATGCTCGCTGGCTAAAGAAGGTAAAATCTATGCTTTTAATTTATTTCTTTACCACGTGTATTTCAACTCGACAACCGACTTCACACATTCACAAACTCTAGTGCTATGGTGGTGCTGGTGCTGTGGAGCCATGATGTGTATGGTGTTCACTTGCCTGTCAGAGTTATGGTGCCACAAAGCTTCTCCCTCCTAAGATGCAAAGATCCAGGTCTTACGACTGGTGATAGTATCACTAAATATTTTTTGTTTGCTGACAGTGTCTTCACCAGAATTCGAACCCGGAAACTGCGTGATGAGAATTGAACGCTTTATCCCAGTTAGGCCATCCACAATCAACAGCTTATACACGTCCCCACCGATAGGCTCGAGCCTACCTTGAGTTAGGGCGATTAGGCCTTAGTTGACCACGCTGGTCCAGTGCGGGTTGGTCGCCTTCACACACAACCTTTGAATTTCTTCGCAGGAGTGTGCAGGTTTCATCACGATGTTTTCCTTCACCGTAAGAGCGTCGAATAAACGTACGCGAATTCGAAATTCGAAAACACATTGGTACGTACCGGGGATCGAACCCGCGTCTCCAGGACGCGAGGCAGCGGCCCTAGTCACTAGACCACCGACGCTCAAAATCCAAAAAATTCAAAATTCAAAAATTATTTATTTCCATAGGATGTTATTACATCACTTAGATCCGTCATTACATTTTATTTTTGGGTGAGTTCACTAACACAATGGCGGAATCTGTGGAATTCCTTGAACCTGCCCACATTACTTGGCAATATTTCACAAAATGGTCCGATGTCGTAGTAAAGCGCGAAAAACGGCCGATTCATAAATCTCCTAAAAGTCGAACTGCAGGAAAAGTTATTGCAATAAAATAGTAATCCGTGTCAAATGCCGTGGTCGCCGATATGGAAGATTTATGTGACTATAATGTTTGATTTATTGATTGAGAGCGTCGGTGGTCTAGTGACTAAGGCCGCTGCCTCCCGTTCGGGAGACGTGGTTTCGATCCCCATCACGTACTAATGTGTTTTCGAATTTAGAATTCATATTACGTTTATTCGACGCTCTAACCGTGAAGGAAAACATCGTGATGAAACCTGCACACTCCTGCGAAGAAATTCAAAGGTTGTGTGTGAAGGCGACCAACCCGCACTGGGCCAGCGTGGTCAACTAAGGCCTAATCGCCCTAATTCAGGGTAGGCTCGAGCCCCTCGGTGGGGACATATAAGAGCTGATGATGTTTGATTTTTGCGGGAAATCCTAAAACGTGCGTACGAGCAGGAATGCCAAAAAGAATACTCTATTATTTATAGTATCAATTAATTTAAGTAAACCCGTTTCAATTTTAATTATACTTTTATTTATCTTTACTTTACAAATAATATCTAAATAGTTTAAAAACTAAAAACACGCTTTTAGCACGCACTAAATATTACAAAAATGTTCGCCATGTTGGATTTAAGTCACGTGACTATTTTTTTCGTATTCCTGACAGCAAAACCTTTCATTTGAGACCTATATCATGGGGGTGCATTTTAAATAGCCTTTCCGCCATCTTGGACGTCCGCCATATTGGATTTAAGTCACGTGACAATTTTTTCGTTTTTCTGACAGCAAACCCTTTCATTTGATACCCATATCATGGGGGTACATTTCAAACAGCCACTCCGCCATCTTGGGGAGACCGCCATATTGGATTTGTAATGACGTTTCTTAGCTAGTCATGTATTGTCATCAGAATTCAGAGCGTGTGCAAAATTTCATCTTAATCGAAGACCAGGAAGTGGGTCAAATTAAGATTCCAAGATTTTTTTACATAGTTACAAGTGAAGCTAATAAAAGCGTGTTATACCGGGTGTCCAAAAAGGGTATTTGCACTTTTAAAAATAGTCATGAGGGTAGATATCAAAAACAAATAAAATGTCATACGTGGAATTTATTGGAAATTTAGTTGAAATGGATTCGTATACCGGAGCTCAGCGCGTATTTTGTGTAAGAGCTTATAATCAAAACAATAATTCGATAATAACAGCTCGCCGCTTACATCGCGCGCAGTTCAATGTACGGGACATTTCTTTATCTCCCAGTGCGAATTTCGTTAGAAAATGGATTAAGACGTAATGCACGTCATTTGGACAACATAATTTTTTGTCGTAAACTTTCCATTGTATGTACTTTTTGCAAATAGTAATCAAATTATGAAATGATACATTTTTCATATATAATTTTTGAGTATAAACTGCCAACACCCTTTTTGGACACATGCAAGAACGAAATATAATACTGAAGAAACTTAAAAAGTATAAACAGTAAAAAAAGTAAGCGGAAAGAAGTTGCATGCTAGAAATTTATATGGCATAGCTTAAATATTGTTCTTTGTTTAAATTATATGTAATACTTCCGTAACATATGCAATACGGTCCTTGTTTCATTACGTAGTATTAATATTTACATTTTCTCTTATAAAATATACTTTAACATTTATTATTTAATTTTTGTAAATTTATTTATTATTTATTTCCAAAATAATTTTAGCAGTGGTATTGTATTCAGTTTTGGACTTACTTCACTTAATAAAAAATTCATCTAACCGCCGTATCATGTAAAATAATGCGTGATATAAATCAAGACACCTCCTTGTACAATACATCTCAGAGTCCCGAACTATCTTGCACTGGACAATGACAAACGATATCTTATAGCCATAGCCCTTCTGAAAATGGCCGTTGTCCTTTGGTCGTTGAAAGGCAAAAAAAAACGAAAAATAATCTCTACTAACTGACAAGTAGGTATAATAAATAATGGTCCAGAGCAGGTTGCGGTCCCAGATTAATGGCCAATCTAGATTTTTTCTGAGTGAATTATAAAAATATGTCTTTATTTATTTTATTTTTATATTATTATTTATTGTACACAAAAACATTACAAAAGAAAATACGAACATAAAGAAAAACGACACAACAGGCACTGCTTATTTCTAGCGAAATGTCTTCCAGCAGACCTAGGAAGAGAGGAATCTGGTACATGACAGCGAATAAAACGTGCACAATAATTTAGATGTAATATAATATATTACGTAATACATACAATACAAACTTAACCTAAATACATTTAAAATAAATATATATACAATATACATACATACAGAACAATATACTACATATATAACTACATACACATATACATATACTAAAAATACCTAACCTAACACGGGTTACTTGCACAGAGAAAGATAATGTTATTTCACTCGTTTTTTGAACACAGATATTGAAGGGCTGTCACGCACACTGTGCGGGAGCGAGGTCCATAGCTAAACTGTATGGACTGTCTTTATTCGGTTTTGTTGTTATTAAAGGCAGTACAAATGGAGTTTCTTCTGTAGTTGTTTTTGTTAGTCCATTGTAATTTGTAAGTGAACCGTTCATTATAGGGTTGACAAAACGGTTATTGTGGACATCTTTGTTTTTGTAAGGCTGTGAATGACTAACTTTCAGCTAAGATGATGATCATAATGTACCATTTTTAAAATAATAATAAATATAAATATGTGGGGACATGTTCACACACGGCCATCTGATCCCAAACTAAGCAGAGCTTGTACTATGGGTACCAGACAGCTGATATACATTATACAAATAGTTAAATACTTATATAGATAAACAACAACCAGACACAAGGCAAACACAAGTGCTCATCACACAAATGTTTGCCCTGGGCGGGATTCGAACCCGCGACCCTGTGCGTCGGAGGCAGATACACTACCACCTGGGCTATGGAGCCGTCAAATGTGTTTCCAACGTAGTTTTTCGTAAGTAAACTAAACATATTTAAAAAGGTTAATAGAAAGAGTTTTATTTTAACTTTAAAAATAAACATTCCAGAAATACTTTGATATAAACTACAGGTATATATATTTATTAAATTACATACATCCTACGTCATTGGAAACTGTTTGACGTGTTAGAATGGCCCTCAAATAAATATTACGACCTCTCCTTTATTCCCTGAGAACCTATTCTAAAAAGTTATGGTCACTCTACCCGCGAAACCCTTTATATCGTTGTAGTGTGAATGGGAAGACGTAAAAGAAAGGAGACAGTACCTTGAGGGGAGTATCTACAGAAATAGGAATTTATATTGGCCATATCCACGCCATATCCTTTGATAGTAGCAACGACCTGCTACCTACCCATACGTTTATCGTTTTAAACCAGCGTAGTAGGTGCGCTCTATGGCCATCCGATAAAGTTGCTTTTTGAATGAGTTATTGGGAATATCTTTATTCGTTATGTCAAAAGGTGTAACCTACTCTAAAAACAAACTTACGGAGAACTACAAGACAACCTCTAGGCAGTCATAAGTCCATCAATATTTCGATATTAACTCGAATAACAATATTTTTTACTAACTTGTCAAGTACAGGAGGTACCGAATAATACACGGTAATTCTGTAAGTCATCAACATCAACGGCCCGTTACAGTCCACTGCTGGACTATGAGCCTCCTCCACTTACGTGGAGGGTTTTGCCATAATCTCCACGCTTGGCAGGCGGGTTGGAGATCGCAGATTACAAGGTTACTGTATCAGAGAGCGCTGCTGCCCGTTCCCTGTTCAATGTGTAGTCCCTAAGTCGCCTCTTACGACACCCACGGGAAGAGCAGGGGTTGGTGACAAATGTTTTCTACTCTGCCGTCACCACACGGCATATTCTGTAAGTATCTTGTTCAAAATTATTTTTCATTCTTCACACAGTTCACTCTTTCAATGTTGTCTGGAATAATTTGCTCACTTAGCAATAAAGCCTGTACACACTCTGACGCACCTTCTTTTTTTCAGTATCTCTGTATCTACGAATAAGGAGTATATTTCCCTAAGCGACATATTCTGTTATCTTTTTAAGTTCTTACCTTTTTATACCGGTGGTGGCGGTTGAGACATTGCGACCCTGGGGCGCGGAGGCAACAAAATTCATAGGGAGATTGGCTGCCGTCTTAGGGAAAGAGGTGGCGACCCCCGCTCCAGGTCGTTTCTGGCGCAAAGCTTGTCCCTGGCAGTCCAGCGTGGTAACGCGGCGAGCATTCTGGGAAGCTTTGCTCCGGGAACGGTTCGGGGAGGTATTTTAGATAGATTTTTTGGTTTGATTTTTTGTTTTTTGTTTGTATTTGTATTCGTTTTCATGTATATTTAACCCTATTGAAACAAGTTTTGTCGAAGAAAAATATATCGAACAAATTAATTTTCCCAATTTTCAAACATCGAAATAAAACTGATACTCCAGTAAAATCTCACCTCTTGGATATCCCAGCCGCCGAACACGCAATTCACAATTCCTGGGGTATCCATCATGTCATCACCAAGGGGCTCGCGTGAGTCATGCAAAGATCATTCATCAACAGATGCATGGAGGAATGTCTCTACGTACCTAAAGGAAATACTCACACCCCATACATTTATTGTTCAAGTCACGAAAAAAGAAGACATAAAAGCGTCGATGGTGTAGTGGCTAGGGCTGCTGCCTCCCATACGGGATACGCGGGTTCGATCCTCACCACATACTAATTTGTTTTAAAATTTCGGATTTATATGGGCGTTTATTTGGCGCTTTTACGATAAAGGTTTTTTTTAATAGACCTAATCGGTATTTCTAAAATTCCTAAGGGGTACGAGCCTTCTGCTCCCCCGCAAGTCCGCGCCCACTATATTACCACTCTGGTATAAATAGTGATTAGGTCCGTCAAAAAAAAAATAAAAAAAAAAAACGGTATTTCTACCAAAATTGTAATATATATTTCTGTTACTTTTATTACTATTTGCTTACATACTTTTATTTTAAACAGTATTTTTATACATACGGTAAACTACAGTTCAGAAAAATAAAATCATTTCATCCGTTAATATAGCCAGCGCAAAGGAAAATATCGTAAGGAAAACATCAAAACTGCATACTCCTCATTTATATATAAAAAAAAGATACATCATCTAAGGTGCTTTAGTGCGAGACTACAGAACACTACTGTGAGATTGTGTCCATTTGCATATTTTTCATCATCAACAGATGTCCCCACCGAGGGGCTCGAGTCTTCCCTGCATTAGGGTGATCAGGCCTTGGTCGACCACGCTGGCCCAGTGCGATGATTGCGACTTCACATACAACCACTGAATTTCTTTGTACACGTATGCCCTCTGCCGATAGTTCGTCTCCCTCGCTTGAGAGTTATATTTTATTTTCAGCTTCACTTTATTTATAAATTCATTAATTATTTCATGTATGCAGATTCCCTCAAGATTTCCTTCATGCAAAGCCGTTCTTATGAATGGAATATTAAATGCAAATGCAAAACACGTTATGCTTACCTCTACTCTTAATTAAACTTATTTTACTTATTAGTATTTTTATTTAATTCTAAATCAAGAAACCGGTTTTTTTTTCAAAAGCAGTGCTAAGGTCGCTTTAACCTCTTCACCATAATGACGTAAGCGATGACGTCACGTTGCAAAAGTTATAGGCGACAATTGGTCGCGAGAGAGCGTCCAGCGTGTTGATAACGTCATCAAAAGTTTATTGTCATGACACGAGCTTCGGTATTAAAAAAGTGAGTGGACGTGACGTTTGTCTAGCTTAGTAGGAAGATTGCTTTAAGTACTCTACCTATAGGTAGAGTTATAATCTAACCCGCCGACAGCTAACAACACAATCCGGCGACAATTTTGTCGGCGCCAAAATTTACCAAGAATCATGTCGGTGAATGAGCGGCATGCTACTCGGGCGACATGCATTCCGAGTGACGTACTAAAGTCATTTTCAAAAACAATACCACTTCACATGTATGTACCAGAGGAACCCTAAATATATATTTTTTTAAGATTTTATTCTTCAGCTTTGTCGGCATGATTAATATGTATATCCATGCTAATTTAAATAACAGCCTTCTAGTACTAAGAGTCTTTGAGCTAAGCCGTTGACGGACAGACAGACGGACATGGCGAAACTATAAAGGCTACTTTTTGACTACGGAACCCTAAAAACTTTTTTGTAAAACCATAAAATAGTGTAACGAAACCAAATGAAGGAAATTTTATTACTTGTATGTATACAAGTAATAAAATTTCCTTCATCGAAACCGGTTACAAAACTGCAGTTTCGTAGACGGCTGAAACGGTAATTTTTTTTGAACAATCGCCCGTCAAAAAGTTACTGAATTTGTGCCACCGACAAAAAAATCGACGAAACACGAAGCCGCCACCTAACCCGCCGTCAAACCGCTGGGTTATGTTGATGGGTCGGTGGCTTAGGGGTGTAAGTAGAGTCAATTATTAAGTACTATCGGTCCGCCCACGGCTACGATCCCGTTATGTAAGATTTAATTTAAGATTGAGTAAGATTTTCCCGTGGAAAAAGTATCCTATGTATTTCCAAGGTACAAACTATCTCCATTCCAAATTTTATCCAAATCCCTACAGTAGTTTAGGCGTAAAAGTGGAACAAAAATCCAAACATCTAAACATCCAAATATATTTTCACATTTATAATATTAGTGTGATATGATATAGGGATAGGCTCGAGCCCCTCGGTGGGGACGTATTTGAGCTGCTGATGATGACGATAGTGTGATGTGATTTGTGTTACAAGAGATGAAAGAAAGAATGAAAAACTATTTGTTCAAGGCTGCTTCCTATTCCCTTAGGGTTGAGTTTCTTTACGCCCCAACATGTCTAGCTGATAAAAGTCTCATTTTCATTTTATTTTCAAAATTCAAAATGGCGACTTTATTTTGTGTGCTGATTTAGATTATACTAGGTTTGAGGTCATATTTTCCAAATTTCGAATGCTTTGTCTATGGGTTGACCAGGGGTCAGAATTATGGACCCGCCAATGGCTTTAAGTTTTAACATGGCTTATGTCACAACCACGGAATATAAAACATATTACGTGGTCACAACTGTTTCTACTCGAGCCCTTCGGTAGGGATTATGAAGCGATCATAGTGAGGACAAATATGGGCAGATTATAAAAGTAAAACTCTACATGTTTAAAGACCATAAAAGTCTGCAAATTTCCAGTCTTTTGGCATCAAATACGACACTGGAGCACCATTTAAAGAGCTGGATGTCATCCAACAGACTATGGAGATAAAAGCTTTCGAATAGCTGGCTTTGGACCTGAACTTCTGTCGTATTGGAGGTGATTCAAAAGCGATTATTTTGGATTTATTTTTCTGTTCAATTTCGTTTACATTGTAAATAATATAATAACAAAAATGTGGACACCTAACACACATTGACCCCGAACGTAATAAATCTGGACTATGAGTATCAGACAAAAACAAAAACAAAATAAAATACCAAAATAGGTACTTAAAAACATCCATTCATTCATTCTGATCTTAATTCATAGGCAGGCATATTACCAACTCAGCTACAGAGCCGACAAGCTGTATTCCAGCTATCGACGTTCTTGTACTTTCAAAATATTTTGTTATTTCTTCATTTTTAAGTTAAACATTAGTTGTTCCCTAAAATAAACAAAAATTACACTACAATACACAAGATACAACATAAAATTACTAAATAAAATTATTCTCACGACGTGACACGGTGAATTAATAAAATTATTCACACTCGCAGTAAAACCTGCGTCATTAAATGCCAAAATTGTGTAATTACCGGAGTAACGAATCCATTAGCGTACGTGCTTTGTTTCATTTTAACAACGTTTTTAAATTTATTAAATTTTAAATTCGACACATCACCCGGTAATTATTTTCTCTTCAATTCGCCAGATACCTTTAAAAGTATCTATCCTCGTTTGGAGGGATAACAACAATTTACACTTCTCTGATATTTTGTACAAAATAAGATACTAGTATCTTGTGTTAGTGAACTCCCCAAAAAAATGTAATGACGGATCTAAGTGATGTAATAACATCCTATGGAAATAAATAATTGTTACTTTGACTTTGACTTTGAAAGAAATAACGTGGAGTTTTTTATTTGCTTATCCAATATCTGAAATGAACACAAGGTTTTTAACCACTGACCTTTGTAAGTAGACAACCCTGAATGCAAAATTCAATTTCCATGCTACTATTACTTAACTATTGAGGTGTTTCCTCATGAGGAGACAATCGCAGCTGCTCAGCAGCTGCATTATTAGGTCATTATTATCATTTTAGTGTATTGTCATCAAAACAGCAAGAAGTTGTTTTGAATTCAATTGCATGATTATTCTCAAAACTGATTAATAAAAACAACACTGTCATAAATGACAAAAAAAGATGAAAAATTATCAATTGTGTGATAAAAGCTACTATTTATTCATTTGTGTTAGAAACGGCTAAACTTAATAATTTCACCATAAATGGTTCCATGTTATGTTTTGGAACACACGTAAAACTAAAGTACACTCAACTGCATACATAAAGTGGCTGCGTCAGCTTTAGTTGGCCGTTAAAATCAGTTTACGATACTACATTTTCTAAAGTAGCCATAAAAATGAAGTCTGCTAGTGTACACGAATACAAAAGATGAAATTCGAGCCGAGTTTCGGATATTTGTAAAGTTTTTGCCGACGACGCTGAAATTGCAGTATTTAATTTTGGTCTTATATAGTCAAAAAAGATATTGCAAACTCTTAAGAAGGAATTCGATGATTTTCAAGCAACAAACATATCAAAAGTGGCCTAACCAGATGGTGCGACAATTTGAGAAAATTGTGCAGATCTTCTATGAAACATAGAAACTGAAGATAATGCCTGGTGGACGTGCATTGGAAAGGCATTCTACGTACAAAATAAATACTGAAGAAGAAAACCGAAAAAAGCCGAGCAAAGAAAAACCGATTCAAGATATTATAAATAAAATAAGTGTAGACATCTCACACACGGCCACGTGACGGATCCTGTACTATGGTATGTGTCAGACAGCAAACATACAAGTATATATCTATACATATAGATACATTAACATATACTTAGACTACACAGTGGTGACGGCAGAGTAGAATACATTTGTCACCAACCCCTACTCTTCCCGTGGGTGTCGTAAGAGGCGACTTAAGGACTACACGTTGAACAGGGAACGGGCAGCAGCGCTCTCTGATACAGTAATATTTTAATCTGCGATCGCCAACCCGCCTGCCAAGCGTGGAGATTATGGCAAAACCCTCCACTTAAGTGGAGGAGGCTGATAGTCCAGCAGTGGACTGTAACGGGCCGTTGATGTTGATGACACAGTGGTAGAATAATTTCCAGTCAGAAGTGCTCGTCACAAATTTTTTGCTCACAGCGATACTCAAACCTGCTACCTCGAACTTCGCAGGCAGGCTACTATCGACTAGCCTGCAGATCGGAGCGAACACAAAATAATTATTTACGCCCCTAATAATGAAAGTACACGGGGGGTCGTCTATTAACTACGTTAAAGTTAAATATTAATTTTACCGACCTATTATGCATAATAACATTGTTTGTTGAAGATTAACTTTACGAGGTTTTTATTATGTGTCGCGACGTGCAAATGGCGGTTGTTATAACTATAAAACGTCTATCAACATTAAGTGCACGCCAACTTAATTGAATGATGACAATATTTACCGTTTATTTCTAAGATAGTGGCAATAATTTCGCATAGACAATTTGATATTTTTACATGAATACCCAAAAAGGGGGTGAAATAGGGGGGGTGTGTTCAGAGTTCATGTATGTATGTGTGTGAGAATAACTTCTAAATGCCTAAACAGATTTTTATGTGTAGGGTATCGTTAGAATTACATCAACCCAAGTGACACTGCTAAATTTTTTTTCGGTGCAGTCGTGTTTTTAATTTTTTAATGATTATGTATAGCAGTTTATCTGTAAAGAGACTATAGAAATGTGTGCAAGAAAGATATAGTTCAGGAACTTACACTTTGACAAGTTGTAAGTCCAGTTAAGGGGCTACCCTATGTGAACACTAGCGCCACATGGATAAAAAAATATAACTCAGTGAAAACACAAAATATCAAAAAATCTGTACTTGTACTGAGTATCTGTATCTGTCGGTTTGTAAGCAAGCAATGTCTATTATAATTTTATCAAAATCAAAATCAAAAAATATTTATTTCCATAGAATGTTATTACATCACTTAGATCCGTCATTACATTTTTTTGGGTGAGTTCACTAACACAATGGCGGAATCTGTGGAGAAGAGCTCACCGAAGAAACTCCACAGTCGTCGCATCTTTTGCGTTTCCCTTTTTAAATAAAATATTGTCATTTACGAAGTTAATGCTAATTAAATATCGATAAAGCCTGCTACTCAAACAATCTATTCCCATGGACATCTGTCCTCTAAGCAATCAGATATCCTATAGTAACCTTTTTTATACAATTTCTGTTTTATTATTATTTAAACTTGTTTATAAGAAAGTTTTTTAATATCAGTAGGGACCTTATTGTAATAGCGTATAATTGCCTTTATAATAATTACTAATTTTATGTAGTCAGCTGACATAAGCAACCAATTTATCTTTATTTCTAGTATTAAATTGTGTATATCACTGTTCTTCTGAAAATTACCTATATTTCTTTACACAAGATTGTCATAGATATATTGCAACACAATTAATGTCAGAAGATTGATTTATTTATACTTTTCCCTCAGTGACACTGTACTCTAGGCCCTAATCTATAAATTGCACGAACAGCCCGTTTCTGCAGAATAAATATACCATAATAAGAATAAATATATCTTCAATCTTCGTTTTGATTCTATTTCGCAAAGTAAATAATATGAAAATGGAAATTAATGTATGAAATTCTCCATAAAAATACACCGACAACTTGGTATGTTTTGTTTTTGATATTAAGTAAGCATTTATTTACATTTGTTTTTAGGGTCCCGTATGATAGAATAAAACAAAAAAAAATACATTACATATTACTTGTATTAACAGAAACTTGCTTCGGCAGGAAAGTTCTCGAATGGCGACCACGCACCGGAAGACGCAGCGTGGGTAGGCCCCCACAAGGTGGACCGATGATCTGATGAAGGTCGCGGGAAGACGCTGCTGGATGCGGGCAGCGCAGGACCGGTCGTTGTGGAGATTCTTGGGAGAGGCCTTTATCCAGCAGTGGACGTCTTTCGGCTGAGGTGATGATAATGATGATGTATTCTCTCTATGTGTTATTGGAGAATAAAAAAATACACATAAGCGTGGAGTTTCATAAAGTATTATTTATGTATTGAAGTCAAAAGGTACCAACATTTAGTATCAGTTAACGATACCAAAGTTTATTTTCGTAGAAGGACCGGTCGTTGTGGAGATTCTTGGGAGAGGCCTTTATCCAGCAGTGGACGTCTTTCGGCTGAGGTGATGATAATGATGATGTATTCTCTCTATGTGTTATTGGAGAATAAAAAAATACACATAAGCGTGGAGTTTCATAAAGTATTATTTATGTATTGAAGTCAAAAGGTACCAACATTTAGTATCAGTTAACGATACCAAAGTTTATTTTCGTAGAATGACACGTTTTCACATAAATAAGTACGTTTTGTTTTAGTTTTTACAATTTGACTTTTGTTTTTAATTTCTACAAAGGTTAATACGAGTACTCTATCGTCTCATCTCCATGGAAAGTGTCTTGAGTACGAGGGATTCAATTTTCACATTGTTTAGTTTTCACACTGGCGCAAATTTACTTTACTATGAATAGAATAAGTAATTTATTATAATGAGGTGGTCATGATTAGCAATTTAAATGTGTTTGCAGCTTATAAGCCAAACGCTTTTAATAGAGTAGTGACACTGTTTTCTCATTAGTATCTTTGTTAGTATAGCTGCGGAGATTGAATGTATTCTGATCTGGAGTCGAGGTTCGTGTTCCAAATTCTATGATATCGTGTAAATTGAGGGATCAATGGCCGACCTCACAGACCCTGATGTCAGTGTTATTGAGCTGCCAAAAGCCTGTCTTTTAAAAAAGCGTTGACAATAGTGTTGTTGCGATTAGCGATAGTTTTGATAGCGATAGTTGACCTTGAAATTCACTTACTATTTCGATAGGACTATCGATACTATTGTCATTCTTCAATAGTATCGATACTATCGATAGTTTCTGTAATGATACGATCGATAGTATCGATACTATCGAATCTGAGCAATATTAATAATAATAAAAATGCTTTATTTGTGAATTTAAACATTAGGATATTTCTATATACCGCTGTGACCTGTGGTAGCAGAGCTGTGTTACAGGTCACAGTGTATTCCCCACTCAGTTTCACAATACAGGTATTGATAATACAAACTTTAAATTATAAATAGTATTTGTTGTTTTTATCAATCGATACTATCGATAGTATTGTCACTGTCCGATACTATCGATAGACTATCGCTATCGCAACAACACTAGTTGACAAAAGCAGGGACCAACGTTTTAACGTGCCTTCTGAAGCATGAAATAATCATGCCCCAATCTGTGACGGTCCCAACCAAACTGGGGAAAGTTTCCTTGTATTTTTGTAAGTACTGTAGCAGCTGTAGCCACTTTAGCTACGGCTCGCTACTTAATAAAACGCACTGTTTATAAATAATTCTATTGTATTCGATTTTTCAACTTTTGCACTGGAAATAATACTATCGTCCGCACACGACGGCGGACGGCAAGTAAGAACGTCAAAACTCCCCGGCCAAGCTCGTATGAAGTTTCTATCGCTCTCTTTTTAAACTAGGTAGTTAAAAAGAGAACGAATATATTCTAGAAAGAATCACATCGCCAGCACCAAACTACATGGCACATAGACCAACGAGGCCCGGTGCTACAGTACTATATAAATATATTTTAATAATAAGAAAACGAAATCTTTCCGGCGGGGTTTGAATCCACGTCCTTTACGCAGCCATCGTGCGCAAACCATTAGGGCATACTGGAAGCCGCCGAATTCACTATTGCTTACTTTATAGGTATATACTTAATGCCTAATACAATTTCACCAAACACTATAACATTCTTAGTTAGGAATATAATCCCTGAGGGTTTCCAATATCTCCAAACCGCAAACATCTCACTAGTAACACTGTGGCTTGTCATCAAATATAACGCTCATGTACCTGTGGGTACTGCTCCAAACAATATTCTCATATTAGTTTATGGTAAACACTAAAGGGCTGTAGACGTTCCGAGACGGTCAAACTGCTTGCGTCAAACACTGTTAATCCGATTGATAAAGAAAGAAGACTGTAACTTTTTCGTTTTTTAAATGCTGTACCTCGTAGCTTGGCTCTTTTTAACCCTCCACCTAATTCTAAGCCTCCGACTTTGAAGAACAAGTGGGACGCTTATAGGATCATTGGCCTTCTTCGTTAATTTAGCAAAGTCGTCAGTTCTTCTTCTTCATCGTGTGGTTAGGTCAACAACCGACCTCACAAACCCTGGTGTCAGTGTTATAGAGCCGCCAAAGGCCACTGACTTGGCTCGTGTAACGACTAGATAGTAGCCGGGACCAACGCAACGGCTTAACGTACTTTCTGAATCACGGAATCATCTTTCTTTTCGGACAATCAGATGATTCAGCCTGCAATGTCCAAACCAAACTGGGGAAAGTCTCTCAAAGAGATTTTTGTTTGATAGTGTCCCCACCGGAAATCAAACCCGGAACCTCCGTAATGGCCGTCGAAATCTCGACCACTCGGCCACGGAGGTTGTGTCACTTTAAAATAACCCATTAATATTACATCACTTTGTTAAATCGTTGATTTTAAAGTGTTTCAAAGTGCCGAGACAAAAAACCATTCGAGACAGGATTTTTTTACAAATAGTGCAGTTCGATTCCCGGTGGGGACACTGTCAAACAAAAATTTCTTTGTGAGACTTTTCCTAGTTTGGTTAGAACTTTGCAAGCTGAATCACCTGATTGTCCGAAAAGAAAGATGATTCCGTGCTTCGGAAGGCACGTTTAGCCGTTGGTCCCGGCTAATATCAAGTCGTCACACGACCCATGTCAGTGGCCTTTGGCGGCTCTATAACAATTGCAACCCACACGATGATGATGATTATGATGACGGCTAATTTGAAACATCATAATTAAATTTATTCGGGTTTGACGCATTGATACAAGCTAAAATCTACGAGCTTGACTCCAGCAGTTTGATCGTCTAGACACTTTACAACTCTGGTTACTAGCGCCACTTAAAATTGATTGAATAATTAAAATTAATATTATTTTAATTCGAGTTAAGAAAGTTTTAAATAGCAAAATTTCGAAATTGTTTATCATTATTTCACAAAATAATTTGCTAAGTAAGATAGGAGTTTTGTAAGTCCATTAATATGAATGGCGGTTAGTTCTAGACAATGACACTTTAAACTAAAATTCTTCATCAACAAAATTCTTAAGTTAATTTATTAAAAAAATGGTTTGCATGCAATCTTAGTCCGTTGTCAAAGAGAAACAATTCATTACTTTACAGGAGATTTTCCAGTCATTCTTTAGGTTAGAGTTGAAGTTTGGGGACACTTGGCTCTAACAAAAATAAGCATTTTTAAACGATTTTTTTCTTAAACATACGCTAGCATCGAAAAATGGTTTTAGTAAACCCCCATTATTTTTAAGAGACCTATCCAACAATACCTCACACTATAAGGTAGTCGTGAATAAAAAAAATAACCCCCACTTCATGTGTACCAGAGGAACCTTAAAATATATTATTTATAAGATTTTATTATTCAGCTTTGTCGGCATAATTAATTTGTATATCCATGCCAAATTACAGCCTTCTAGTACTGAGTAAAGTCTCTGAGGAAAGCCGCGGATGGACAGACAGACAGACGGACGGACAAGGTGAAACTATAAGGGTTCCTATTTGACTCTTCTTCTTCTTCTTATCCGGTACGCTCTTGACAGAGCGGTCGTGATCGTTAAGTACTCGTAGCAGTATTGGATGGAGGGGCAGATGTGATGCACTTAACGACATTTCGCCACCGCTGCCTGCTAGAGGTCATCCTGCTGCATTCGTTCACAGAACCCCCAATGGCAGACTTGATCTGGTCAGTCCAACGCGTGGGTGACCTTCCGCGCGGTCTAGTGCCTTCCACTTTCCCTTGGATGAGAAGGCGTTCTATGGACTGATTGTCACGCCGGGAAACATGTCCGAAGAATGTCAGGATGCGAGATTGTACTATCGAAAATAAACGCTGCCTGATACCGAGTCCTATTTGACTACAGAACCCTAAAAAAAAGGAAATGATATTAACAAAACACATTTATTGGTACAGAAAGTGATTTCCTCAGTTATTACATCTCACCTCACCTCCCCTGCACAATTCGAAAGCATATTACGTACATATTTGAGAACTCTCGTACCATCCAATCACATTAGGTATAACTCGGAAAATTTGATTTTCATAATGCGCCCAACGTGGATGTGGATGTACCTTCTAGCTTAATGAAAAAAAGAAACAAAGTATGTTGATAGAAAAGGAAAGAGAACATTCTGGGATTCTTATTGAAACTGGATCGTTTGATTGATAATCGTAATCCCTGTTGTAAGAATAGACTTTATTTAATTTAGTTATTTTTTTGTCTTGAAATTAAAAGCACTGCAGATCTTCTTCTTCATCGTGCGGGTTGTAAGGTCGACAACCGACCCCACAAACCCTGGTGTCAGTGTTATAAAGCCGCCAAAGGCCACTGACAAGGCTCGTGTAACGACTAGATAGTAGCCGGGAACAACGGCTTAACGTGCCTTCCGAAGGAATCATCTTTCTTTTCGGACAATCAGGTGATCCAGCTGGCAAAGTTCTAACCAAACTGGGAAAAGTCACACAAAGAGATTTATGTTTGACAGTGTCCCCACCGGGAATCGAACCCGGAACTTCCGTATTGTGCAGCGAAATCTCAACCACTCGGCCACGGAGGCTGTTAGCTGGAGATAAATAAATAGTAACTTAATTTTTAGAGCTATCAAATAAAAAGACGCGGCAGATTGGTCAGTTGTAAAGATATCACATTGGATTTAACGTTTTCTAAAATGACAGCAGTCAAGCCTTGATTGACGTTATCTTATCATTCATTCAAAACATCATTCATTCATCTGGTATCCCTTTCATTTCTCAGAAAAAGGACGACCCTTTTTATCTTAGATCATACCGTGTTGCGTTCAAAATGGCAAACTGTTTTAAAGAAATGTCTTGTGGATTATTTTTACGTAATAGCCCATGTTGTTTGTTGATTTTCCCTGCTTTTGAAATCTAAAAGCCATTTATGAACGTGGAGGGAGATAAACTTATCGTTCCGAGCGATGACAGCAGATGGCGCTTATAGTTTTAGTAAACTTACTGAGGTAAGGTGTTACACCGTGGGGATAAGATATTCTCTTGGGTACCAACTTTTGCAATTCTATTGTCCCAAATTTCATCAAAATCGGTTCAGTGAAAGCTTAAGAGATCTATCTCTTAAGCTTTCACTGAACCGATTTTGCAAAAGTAACACTGTTTCTCTAGAAACAGTGTTACTTTTGCATTCACAATATTAGAAAAGAATAAAGTAAGGTTCGAGAAGTCTAAAGAGGCGATTACACCTTTATAAATATAGTGCTAGTTTTTTTTAATAGCCTGTGGCAGTGTGTGTTTCGTGGGCCATCGTTCTTCTGAACTTGGCAACACTAGTACCACATACTGGCAACATCACTTCCTCTCAATCGATTGAACGGATCTGTCATTGATTTCACATTCTGCTGTAAATATTATAATTTGTACCTATATCGGTACACAAATATAACACGTCGTTTGAATATGTAAGCTTGTTTGAGTCGACACGCAACCTATCCACATAAATCTACAAACCAGCCCGCCAACTCGGCGGCTAAAAGCCCTTTTTATTTGTCCCACTGCTGGGCAAAAGCCTCCCCTTTTTCCTTCCACTGATCCCGATATTGGGCCACTTTTATTCATTGCCGTTTGAATGGGAGTTCTTCCCCGACGGCTGTCTAGGGGAACCCATTCAGTAGTGGCTCTGGCCTATAAATAAGAAAGCTATTCGTAGGCTCTGGCCCATCTCTCGGGGTGCATTCTACACACATGACCCGCCCACTCCCTTTTAAGCTTCGCGGCTACAGATTGAACATAGTTAATAACAGCAGATGTGAACATTGTCCAGAACCATATTGTGATGCCGAGCACTTGATATTTTCATGTCCTGCATTTATAGTACAACGTTTGATTCTAGCCAGTGAAATAAGTGATTTGGACTTAAATAATTCCCCCCGCCGCTTGTGTGAATTACTTAAAACAAAAGAATACTATTACCCATTGTATAATATATTAAAAACACCTTCAATAAATTGTAAGCTGTGAGCGACGAAGTGAAGTGACAGTTAAATTTTAAAAAGACTTGGCTTAAAGGTCTAGTAACCGGGCCATAAATTCCAAAAAAAAAAGGTTTCGCGGCTTTCTCGCTTACGTCAGTTATGCGGGTTTTGGAACGTAGAAGTATTTCGAACTCTGTCCGTTCTCTCCACTCCAAGAATGCTGCGCTCCATTGCCCGCTGGCAAACCGCCAAGTTGGACCACTGCGACGCTGTTAAGGACCAAACCTGAGCACCATAGGTTAGTACGGGCATGTTACTGGTTTGTTACTGGTTTGAATTATAAAATGAACCTAATTTGATTATATAGATTAACAAATTAGTTGCAAATACCTATAAATTATAAGAATAACATTCCACAAAAATAAAAAATTACAATCATGTAATTATATTTTGAAATAAATTAACAATTTACTCAGGTTTACTCCAAAAGTCAGATCCGTAATCCCTAGATCTATGACTTCGTGCAATGTCAATAATCAGCCTTTACTGTTACTGCCATTATTACTGTCAAACAATACAAAGGTACAAATAAAGTTACTTAAACTTAGAAGTTAGCTGGCAAACTGACAAGTAGGTAACTAATCATTAAAACCGATGTTTCTTGTAAGAAGTTCCTACTTTTGTTGGTTGTTTCTTCCAGCATCTCGAGTGTCGGTTTCTATCTACTTCAGACGTTAAATTTTAAGCAGATGTTAATACAGGGATGGATTCAGTTCATAATTGTCCAGTCTAAGGCAGTCCACTACTTGCCAAGGATCCGGTCACCTAAGGCCACTTTTCTTGAACGACCACTTTCCTGGAATGGCCACCTCCCATGAATGGCCATTTCCCATGAAAGACCTCTTCCCTAAACGGCCACTTCCCATGAAAGGTGACTTCCCTGAACGGCTACTTCCCATGAAAGGCCACTTCCAATGAATGATAAATAAATCATGATGTTGCACCATGCGGTTTTGACGCAGAAGAATTCCGCGCTCGCTATATTAGCACTTTAATAAAAAAATGAGATTACCTCAGTGAGGGAAACAAAATCTTGACAATCTTCTCTTCTTGCTAGAGTTAAATCTTCTTCTTCTTCATCGTGTGGGTTGTAAACACTATTATTCTTCGGTCTTAGTTTATTTTCTAGAACTTGTTTGTATGAGATTGTTTATGTCTTGTTTTGATAGGTTTAAGGTTTGTTAGTCAAGGGTAGGCTACCTACACCTGGTTCAATACTCCAAATTGAGGTTTTTATATTTTAGTATTGTCCTAAATAGTAGAATTACTAATTCAAAAGTGATAAAATATAAAATGGGCTTTTAAGTTTTACTAACCTGTTTTTAGAATCTATACAATACAAATTCTTTATTGATCTAAAAGTGCGTTACATGTGAGCTTGGAACCCTGTAGCCTGTGCTAGTTGGATAACTGTGTTACAGGCTACAGTTATATTATGTTGTTTTTTTTGACAAAACTTTTTATGCTTCAAGAGCATTAGATTTAGTTTCTTTTGATATTCCACTATTTTTGTTTGTCCTTTTATTTTATAACACTTTGTGGTTATTGTTGTTTTTCTGGACCTTTCATGTCTGACAGTCTTTTTCAGACACACAAGATACTCACACAAAAGAAAAATATACACAAGGAGGCCACCAAATCAACCATTTTTTTCTTATTTAAAAAGCTACTTAAATTGATTTCTTCACAAGTCACTTTTTTATGAAAGCAGCAAAAAAAACATCTTTCAGTGAATAGTATTAAAAAATTTTATGAAATAAGCATTCAGTAGCAAATTGCAGCTTCAACAGCTCATTGATTTCTAAAGGTTAAGGTTTATCAACTCATAAAATTTTCAAATTACCAATTTTCCAGAATAATAAATACCTCTCCATATTTGCGACTTACCAGATTAACATTTACCTACGTTTTCAATTTGTAAACGTTTTTGTGTGCTTTAGTGGTATGGGTTGACATTGTGCTTTGTTCAGTAAAACAATAAACGTATTCTCATATTGTCTCAACGTATGAATAAAACTGATCCATTAAAAATAATTTTGATGTTCTGTAATATTATATTATCTAATATATATGGTAGGTAGTAAACATCTATTTTAAAATACAGTTTATAAAATGTTATCAGCTTAAATGCTTCCCCACCGAGGGCATCAAACACAGATATGAAGTTTCTGGGGGCTCACGTCCCCGAGGTGACGAGTTAGGAAAATAAACTGCTTACTAATAACCTGACATAACCTGACAAACGCCAAAGAGTTCCAGCAGTTAAATAGGCTCAGACCTGGCTTAGTGACCATTTATTTACGGAAGCACCCAAGATAACGAAACAAAATCTAAGCGAAGCTTAACGTGCCTTCCAAAGCACGGAAACAGCACTAGCGCTTTCCAAATATAACAATAATTTGGGCATATGAGTGTGTGACGCGGTTCCTTTTCTTAATACTAATAACAATAATGCCGTCGTCAAAATTCCCCTTAAAGGTGAACTGAAGAAGTTTCCCCATAATATTAACTAACTACTTCACCCAAGTTCGTCCCTGTCGCTAAATTAATAAACCATGACTGGCTTCGGCGGGCTTTCCCGTGGTTTCGAAACTTCCAAACAAGTTAATATTTTAGCGAATTTTGGAGCCACCGAAATTCCATTGATGAATCATCCTTTGCAGAAGATTTGAAGGACAATTTATGGTCAGATAGAGAATTTGAAGTTTATGAGTAGTTAAACTGGAAAATTGAATTCTTTAGCTAAAGGAGAAGGTTATGGTGTCCCCTGGTATTTATTAAGGAATATTATAATTGGTATTGAATACTGAATTTGTACCCGCACAGAGCCTAATTTAGAGTAGACTCAAGCTCATCGGAGAAGCTCGATAACCCTGTAAGAGTTTTCACGCTGCCGAAAAACCGCACATTGTGATTTGTACATGGTGAGTATCGAACCCGCGTCTCCCGGACGGGAGGCAGCGGCCCCCTAGCCACTAGACCACCGACGCTCTAGTAGAGTTTCAAACTACGACCTTCTTTTCAGAATTGTGCCTTAGCTTTTACACCACCGATGCTGACTGCTGTACCTAATTAAATCAGCCTGAAAGCCACTGCTAATTTCTATTCATGAGAGCAAGCTAGCGTCACTGCTTGGTATCCATTTGTAGTGATTTGACCCTTTCATGTATTTGCTAATAACTATTTATCCGACTGTACTAAGACAAGGAAGGATATTATTACTTTCTTATTGTACCTATATGTGGTTTCCATAATAACAAAGAAACCATATAAGATTTCATATAACTTTGATTTAGAGCTACATTGGCGATAGACTAACAGAGGTTCCGGGTTCAATTTCCGGTGAGGACACTGTGGTCAAACAAATCACTTTGTGAGACTATCCCCGGTCTGTTTAGGACATTGTAGGCTGAATCTCCTAATTGTCCAAAACGTAAGATGATTCTGTGTTTCGAAAACCAAGTTAAACTGTAACTGTTGGTCGTTGGTTGGTCCCTATTGTTGACCGAGCGAGCGAAGCGTCTCCGTTTCAGCTTGGCCAAAATTGCTTTTGCATGTCCATCTGTCTGTCTGTTTGTTCCACTCTACAGGTCGCGTTTCTCAACCGATTCTCGTGAAATTTTGTGAGCAGGTTCGATAAATTAATCGTTTCTTTTTGTCGAGTCAGTTTTTGTAATTTAAAAAAAAATACGGTGTTACGAGGTTTGCCAACTTACAAGGTCTACCGCTGAGGCTGTTTTCCTCTACAGGTCACATTTCATAAACAACAAAAATAAAGGAAAATAAAAAAAAAAATTAGGTAAGTAAATAAATTTCAGAGATATACAGACTCGCGAGGTCTACAGCTCACAGAGCCACTAGTTGTGTATGCAAAACAGCTATGTCCGAGGCTTTCGGCGGTTTCATAGCTTGTGAGGTCGGTTGTCGACCCTAAACAACCCTCACGAAAAGAAGAAGCGATAAGCTGGCAACTCATAAGGTGCACTAAGAAATACAAACCGACCTGCCTTCGTTATACGAACCAAATCTTATTTATTCGGAGAAAACACAGAATTTAGCGTATACAGTAGTACATAAAAAAGCTTAAGGTATCAACAATGCTTAACACCCATCTTCATCCTATAATTCTACTAAACATAATGTTGGTGCGTGTTTCCCTGTGTAAGTCAACCCGAAAAGTCAACTAAAGCACGCTTACACTTTGAGGGCATATCTTCGTAATCACAGAGCAAGGAATCGTTTGCCGCTCGCGAGCGATATTAAAAGTAATAATAATACTGCGTGTCAGCCGTTCAAGCGCGTTTCCAATTTGCCTTATAGTCCCATCTCTTTGTCTACGCAATGTATCGAATTTTACTTGTAATTTGTAACTTGTAAATTTGTGAAACGGACCCAAAATTGCTTGTATCACAAATTGTGGCGCGGGGCCCCAGACAGAGAGTCCACTGAGACCAAACTGCCATTTCTGGCACGCACACATTGATGTATCGTTTATAGGTGTTGCCACGCAATTCCTAAACAGTGCTTCATAGCGTTTGCCCAAAGAGTGAGTGAGAGAGCGAGTCTGTTGAAGAAGGCGGGAGTAGTCCTTCTGTAACCCTTTTTATTTTAAGCTTGTATTATATGAAATGTCAACACATTTCTAAGATGCCTTACCAACAAAAGGCGTCTCCAGTAGGACGCGAGCGGCGAAAGATTATAAATAAATAAATAAATAAATATGTGGGGACATCTCACACACGGCCATCTGATCCCAAACTAAGCAAAGCTTGTGGTATCAGACAGCTGATAGATATACATTACTTAAATAGATAAATATATAGATAAACAACTTCCAGTCACAAGGCAAACACAAGAATTAATCGGAAACATTGCCGACTGCTCAACTAGTAAAACATGCCAGTTAGTCAAAAAGGTTAAAGTGGATTTACACTAATAGTAGGTACTTTGTAAATGGTTTACAGGATTTACAATCTGACCAAAAAACGTTTATTGAATGCAAAAATTAATCTTATTGCCGAAGAGCAATTTATTTCAGATAACTCTTTAACTGCTAAACAATTCAACACGCAGCTGGGCAAATTCTGCAAAAGAAAAATAAATCATTAGTACCTGTCTAAATAATTAAGCGAATTGTGATTTAATCTTGCTGCTTGCAAAATGTTTGTTTGCATACAGTCGGAGTGAGCAGCTGATACCAGTATCATCATCATCCAGCAAATGAAATATCTGAATTTGTCTGATCAACTAGTGAGTAGTTGGTTCCATGGGAACATATGGCTTTGAAATAGAAATAGAAATTATTTATTGGCAACACTGTTACACGTCATAATGTCATATATATTACATTATACTCGTAGTATTAATTGCAACGGCAACTTGAAAAAATCACTATAATCATAAAATTGATTACTTAATAACCATTTCTTTAATCTATATTTAAAAGAACCGGTGGAAGGTGCATCACGTACGCCGTCCGGCAGGCGATTATAAACTTCGGGACCGATGAAATATACCGATCGTTCAGATTTCGCCAGCTTGTGCATATCTACAACAAGATTGTTTCTATATTTATTGCTCCGGAGATTGTGCCTCACATTTCGATGGTTAAAATGTCAATTGGCGTAAGGGACTTTTGGCATTTTTTTTTTTATTGACTCATTCTATAGTATTTTCTGCGCTCTATCGAATGGTCTAAATAACATTCTGATCCGCCTTGTATTCGAAGAGATATCGATAAATAAAAAACATGTACATTTTTCAGTTATTGTCGTAACTATCCAAATATATAAAATACAAAACAAAATTACGGTGTAACCTATAGATACGAAAAAATTTACTGGTGTATTCTCATTGAAATTGAAATTAGATTTGTGTGTATCGTAAGAGACGGAAAAATGTACATACCGATGTAGTGAGTCTCTTACACCCCAGCTGCATTTCGAGCGACATTAATAAATTTCTTTTACATCATTTCTTTCAATGTTTTCTACAATTATTCGTCTTTTACTTCAACTGTGTTTTATTTTTTAAATAATAATAATTCATTTATTTGCTTAAAACATGGTTAAGATGCCTCACCCTTCAAGGGTGTTTGAGAAACTTGAGAGAGAGAAGTAGCAATTTCCATACCAGGTCCACCACGCACTACCAGCCTTGCAATTTCTTTCAGATTCAGATATTTATTTTTATAGTCAATGCAATCAATGGTAAAGTTTATTAACTTTACCAGTTTACAAATCTCATTCTTATTAAATTTAACAAAATGGCAATTTAGGTAACATGCATACAAGTTTTCAACAGCTACATTTAATTTATTTACATTTAAGTATGGATTTTTTTATATATTTGGGACAAGAATAGAATGTTTTTCACCATATATGTTTATTATATATTTTATTTTTGACAATACTGAGGATATATCGGAGTCATTCTCCCCTAAGCATATCACAAGTTTGTCATTTTTATTTAGATTACAATGTTGTTGTTGTTGTTCAGTCATTCATTAATTCATTCATTTGAGTATTCTTTATTACATTCTGCGCTGTTTGCATAGGGCTTAGCTTCAGCAAAAATCCTGTACATATCATACTGAGTATTTTGTCGTAAATGGGCTAGCCTACCAGTACCAGCTAAACCGGCGCATTGCTGTGAGCCATAAATCCAAATTTTGTTAGACGAGTTTTGTTGTAAATTTTTCGAAGCCTTACTATTGATCTTATTATCATCTTCATCATCATCAAAACTTAAGATAGTAGAAGAACTTTCATTAGGGCAGTCTAGTTGTTTTTGCAACGTATCTATTTTAAGCATCTGCTATATAAGATAATATATGTTGTTTCTTACGCCATAAATTCAATATAATTTATATACTTACAACTTTTAAAGTGCTTTTATGAAGCCTGTATTACCCAATTAATCATAAATAGGTTAGGTCGTAAGGAACATATAATCTCAAATGCAAAACATGAGGGACCACGTCTTGAAAACTATGCGTTGTGTGATTACGCAAACCATCGGAAACGCAAGAGCTTAAAAAATACTCTTAATGTGTTCTCATACTAAAGCAGTAGGTAGAGAATCAAAACATTTATGACGATTTTTGTACAAAAAATCTTGTTTTGCTCCTCCTGAAAACCTGTCAAAATCCCTTACGCCAATTGACATTTTAGCCATCGATTTGTCAAGTTCCATTCTGCACAATTAGTTGGTCGGTTCAGTTGGTCATAGTGGAAATACTGGTCCTTACCGAGGAGCCCGTGTCTACCCTGGTCTAGTGCGATCAGGCCATATTCGATCACAAATGCCTAGTGCTGTCGACTTCACATACAACCTTTAAATTTCTTCGCATAGTGCGCACCTGCGCATATAATACCTATTCATCGTACCGGGACCGTGAGAGCGTCAAATAAACGTTTAAATTAATTCGAAATTCAAAAACACATTGGTATGTATGTGGTAGGGATCGAATCCGCGCCTCCCGGACGGAAAACAACGGCCCTACCCATTACACCACCGACGGTTTTGATACGAGTGTACCTGAATCGAAATCACTTTACAACTATGCAATCTCCTTGCAGTTACGATTGCACTTCTGCATTCAGCAGTCTGACCCTGATCTGAGTTTTTATTACGGGGCTCTGTGTCAAGTTCTATTCACTTTGGGCTCGTGTGTAAATACGCCCGCGATATTTGTAAGGTTGCTTGGGAAAAATTGTTACTTTAGCAGTAAGGCCGTCTACCTGTTCTCTCTACTTCTTGTGTAATCTCCTCAGTTTTTTTTGTGTGCAATAAAGAATATTCTATCCAATTACATGTTTGAGATTTTTCCCGTGAAGTTGAAATTGTTTTCCCAGTTAAAATATGGCTGTTAATGATTGACCTAAGCACAGAATAAACCTAGTTTGTGTCAAGATGCGTCTTTGTACCAAATTAAAAATCCGTTCAGTAGGGGGACAGCCTCCGTGGCTGAGTGGTCGAGATTTTGCCGCTCATTACGGAGGCTCCGGGTTCGATTCCCGGTGGGTACACTGTCAAAAAAAATTGTAGGACTTTCCCCGGTTTGGTTAGAACATTGCAGGCTGAATCACCTGACAGTCCGAAAAGAAAGATGATTCCGTGCTTCGGAAGGCACGTTAAGCCGTTGGTCCCGGCTACTATTTAATCGTTACAAGAGCCATGTCAGTGACGTTTGGCGGCTCTGTACACTGACACTAGGGTTTGTGAGGTCGGTTGACTACCTAACAACCCACGAAGAAGTAACTCACATACATATAGGTACATATTTACATACTTGAACCCTGAACACACACACATAGTCGTGTAAAAAGTAACTATTCTTATCACTTACCAATTAGATCAGTCTGAGGCTACTGTCTGTAATCAAGAATATCGCTATCGATATTGTATTGTATAGTATTCCATATCGTGTATTTGGTTTCATTTCTTCTTTATACATTTTTTCTAAATTTACGCTGACTATTCCTCATGAATCTCAATCTCACCATTCAGCAACGTTATGTTGTTTTCTCTGCGTCTCTTTCTCTTTTCTCGACGTAGCGCCCCCCAGAGGACTATAATAATTATAGCCATTAAAATTATGGTGAAAAATTTGATCATGCAACATCTGGAAAAGCGTCATTTTAAACGGTTTTTGTTTTTTCTTTTCTTTAATTTTTGTTTTTTTTTGTCGCGTCATCATCATATCAATCAATCTATAACCTTAAAGTCTATTCAGGGAGCTCTGATCTAAAATGTAAACAAATATGGCGAGTGTGACGTCGTATAAAGTGATTAACAGAAAAAAAAGAAAGATAGTAGGTAGGCAAAAAAGGAAGGTAGGAGAAGAAAAAAGAGGGTAGACAGATATGTCTGTCCTTAGGAGCTGTCCACTCGCCACAGCACCAGTCTACTCATCATGCATGACTCTGGAGCCTGCAACCGTTCCGAAAAATCGGGGCAATAATATTATTAAATATGTAACCGTGGTAACAAACCAGTAAATTGTGACAATTTTAGTGCGTTGATCTAAGTATAACGCCGATACTTTCGTTTCTTTGGGTGATCTATGATATTGTCAAAGTATTTATTTATTTATTCATATTATGTAATAGTGAATAGATTAGTATTAATAGTGAATAGTAGAACAGATAAAGTATGTTTAGTGAATACGTAACTTGCAACTTCTGGCGAACGGTTTGTTTATATCAGGATCAGAGCTATAGATAATTATTGTTACAGATTACATCTGTTAACAAAATATCTAATTAATTATAAAGCAGAAAATTAAAAGTTTTGTCGATCTTGAACAGGACTTCAACCTGCATCTCCTTGGCTATCCGGGTCAGAAACAAAAAAAATCATTATGCCACAAAAAAAAATCATTTTCTGCTTTATAATTATTAAGAGCTCGCTGAATAGACTTTAAACAGTGGAACAGTCTGCGTAGCCGAGGGGAGCGGTTCCAAGTTCGTATCCCGGTGGTCCAACCTTATGGGAGTACCCAGTTTGGTTAGAACATTCTAGATTGAATCGCCTGATTGCTCGAAAAGTAAGATAATAATAATAATAAATATGTGAGGGAGGACATGTTCACACATGGCCATCTGATCCCAAACTAAGCGGAGCTTGTGCTATAGGTACCAGACAGCTGATATACATTACTTAAATAGATAAATACATACTTATATAGATAAACAACAACCAGACACAAGGCAAACACAAGTGCTCATCACACGAATGTTTGCCCTGGGCGGGATTCGAACCCGCGACCCTGTGCGTCGGAGGCAGATACACTACCACCTGGGCTACGGAGCCGTCAATTTTCGTGATGCGGAAGGCTCTACCGTGGGTCCCATGCTATCCACAAAAGTAGTCGTTCGTTACGGGTGTATCCCACCACTTCTATTGATAGAAATACTGGGACAGATTCTACCACTATTTCTATTGTGGCGGTGACAAATAAACGCTGCATCTCTAGCTTTTCTACTACCATATTACATTTATTCATATTAATAATATATTCATCAATTTTTTTAAGGATAAACAAATAAACAATCACAGTACTAATTGAGTTCCGGATGAAATTCAATCTATACTATTACTGTATGTTTCTGTCTGTGTGCAATAAAGTATATTTCATTCATTCATTCATTCATTCATTCACTCTATTGATGTTTATTGTGTCAATATACAAATGTCAATATACAAAATTCAAATTCAAATAAAATTGGTAACAAAGTACCTCGTCAGTTAAAAAGGCCGCCCCTTGCCATCCCCGGCGCCGCAAAGGAGCCGCCCAACAGACTCGCGGCAGTGCCGCGTTGAATGGCGTCAGACAACCTTTGCACCAGGAATGACCCGGCGCGGCAACCCTTCTCCACGTTTGCCTTTTTGGCTTACGAAGCTTTTAGTAGAAAAATATTGATGTTTTAATATTGTTTTGGATATTGATGTTTGTATGAATTTAAACTTTGATGAAGCTGCACAAGGCAAAGTGCTTAGTGAGACGACCCTTGGATGGAGACACACTCTTTTTGCCGCAATAGAAATAAAGGGATATAATTTAGAAAAAACGCTTGTCCCACTTTTTCCATTTTGTATTTCCATGGAAATAGTGGGATACACCCTTCGTTACATGAGCCATGTCAGAACTCATTAGCGGTTTAATAATTCTGACACCTGGATTTGTAAAGTCGTTCATCCATCAACCTTACAAAGCATACGATATGATTATTACAGAGAGTGAGATGTCCCCAGATATATATTATTTACTAGCGGTCCGTATGTAAGATTTTCCCGTGGGAATAAGGCTTTTTCTTGTAAATAGTATCCTATGTGTGAAAAAGTATACAGGTTACAAACTCCAGTCCAAATTTCATCCAAATCCATTCAGTAGTGTTTGCGTGAAAAAGTAACAAACACATCCATACATACAAACTTTCGCGTTTATAATAATAAATAATAATAATAATAATATGTGGGGACATAATTTTAATAAGGATTTATTTATTTTATTACAATCAAAAAGTTAATCTATTAGAAGAGGGAAGTTTTACTTACTCTATACACATTTCATTGAATATTATGTAAGTGGTAGATAATATCACGAATCATTATCACTTAAATAAATAAATCAACAATCCTCTCGATCATTTCTAAAATAAAGATATTTACAAACACTCAGATCCGACATAAAATGTCATTGACGGAATTGAACTTTTTTTTTATATCAAAAGAATAAACCTCAGATTAGAATCCTTTTTGCTACGTAGCGATAAATCTAAAGAATGTGGTTTACTACACACACAACGCTTTTCAAAAATCTTTGGATAAGTCTGTGATCGCAATCATCTTCAACACTACTCATATAGGACAGAGAATGCTTTTTTACACTGGAACATTATCAGATCCCCGTGCGCAAAGCTGTGGAGTGAAAGCAAAAATCTTAGATAAATGAAAGGCTTGCGCGGAGCGCCGGGCGAGCGCCGCGCAAGCCTTTCATTTATCTAAGATAAAAATATTGTTTAAATGGAATAGTAAGGTAAACAACATTTTTGTGGCGGTCCAAGTGACCGCTGCTATAGATTTTTAGGTGCTACTAAGTAATAAGGTTTATATGCTGTAAGCAGTTAGTTACTCTGCATGTATCTCCGCCTGTCGGAATCAATAAAAGTATATATCCGAAAATCGTCCAGCGAGCATTTCCTCAAACTTGAGATAGTAATCTCAATCCAACATATTTGCTTCATTTATATTTCATCTACTTTATTCTTAGATCAAAGTAATTATTCCGCGCAGTGATTTGCTGATATACGAGTATATTTTTGCTTTCAAATATCCTCCCGGAGAGATGTATGAGCAGAGTTTGTAATGAGGATAATATGACTAGTGGCTCTGTGGGCTGTAGACCTCGCGAATCTGTATATCTTTTCATATTTATTTTTATTTTTTCTCCACAAACATCCCCGACCACTTGGTTTTTTTTTTATTTTTTTATTTAATTTTTGATTTTTTTTATTTCATTGATTTTTTATTGGTTGAGAAATGTGACCTGTAGAGGAAAACAGCCTCAACTGTGGACCTTGTAAGCTGGCAACCCCCATAACTCCGTATTTTTTTATATTTCTAAAAACTAACTCGACAAAAAAAATCAATTAATTTATCGTACCTGCTCACAAAATTTCACGAATATCGGTTGAGAGGCGCGACCTGTAGAGTGAAACAAACATATGGACTGGAAATCTGTTATTTACATGAGATATCATTAGCGGGATTCAATATAAACTTTCCTTAACTCTAATTTTGAGCACCGAAAATATTACTTTTACTAGGTTTTAATTTTACAGAAAGCTACGTAATTTGCAAGTGAGTCAAGGAGTGCAAGTCACTCACAAATTACCAACTGCGAGCAAGTTGGGTGATTTGCCTCGCGTTAATATTGTAAACAACGTGGTGTGCCAACACGGCCGCTTAATGACAAACGAATTATCAAATATTAGATCTAATGATAAATGGCTTTATTACATGCCATAGAGTTTAAGGTGAACTTTAATCGCAGCATATAAAAATAACTTTCTAATTTCCGTTTCAATTTTATCTACGACTCGTTGTTAAAAGCTTCGGGGACGGTTAACGACTTGATTTCAAGCCTCGGACAAAACAACCACTGGACAACATAAATGTCAAGACGAAACTTTGTTAGTAAATTATACAAGATGTGATGTCCAGTGGGTGGTTGGACTGAGTTTCAAGCATTCATGAAAGTTTCTACGTGTTTGTTTTTTATTTAAGCTTCGGCTTATTCGTGTGAATAAGTGGGATGGAAGACACAAAAGCATAAGCGAGTGAGTGAAAACGCTTCTTTATGCTTGATCAAGCAGCTGGATGCGCGCATCAATCGCTCTCTGTCCTGCGCACGTTCCAGCCAGTCTTTAAAAGACGTCAAAATTACTCCGAATCTAAGAATAAGGTAGCGAAAGTGACCTTCATTTGTTCATTTGAGCGGCACATGACATATTTTTTGGGTCTATCCCTCAGAGGAAATAAAAGACGATCGCTTCGCTCGCGAGGCGACGCGCGTCAGAAATCTTTGGTCTATCCCAAGAAGGTCTATCCCCACTGGACACCACATGTCAGAGCGCTACTTTCCGAAACGTCGGGCGGTCAATACCTCGCGGCTCACTTCATTTTCGATCAATTATGAGACCTGTCAATACGTTGCGTAAGTGAAATGAACCAATCACGACGTGTTCCCCGCGCCCCCGCACCGCAACTATTTCGTAATTAATTTGTTAGTAAATTATACAGAATGCGGTGTCCAGTGGGTGGTTGGTCCGAGATCCTGACCATCCCGACGTCGATTATCGTCTTCGGGCTCCCAGTCAATTGATCAGTCTGATTGACAGTTTGTAAAGTTAAAAAAAAATGAGATCTCGGAAAAGTTCTGGAACAAAATTAGTCCAGTTACACAGGTTCAACAACTACTCGGTAGACTTGAGAGCATTTCTCTGCAACTGGGCAGGTGCATATATGCACAATATAGACCTCAACTCAGCCTGCCAACAAACTCAACAAACAATCCGACGCCAGCCGCCAAGGATGCATACAAATCCTAACTTCTCGACTCGTATTTCAACGCCGTTTTGTTGTGTGCAGACCAGGTGTAACTGAGTTTAGTTACGAATAAATATAAAAATTAATATGTGGGGACATCTGCACACACCGCCATTTGATCCCAAACTAAGCAGAGCTTGTAATATACCAGACAGCTGATATATACTACATAAATATATAAATACGTACTTATATAGATAAACAACAACCTTCGGGCAAACACAAGTGCTCATCACACAAATGTTTGCCCTGGGTGAGATTCGAACCGGATACACTACCACCTGGGCTACGGAGCCGTCAAATAAAGTCATGCTCTTATGATTACAGAGGTGAGTAAAGCTCTTACGTAGTTAACACACTTGTGACGAAAATGACGATCTGTTTTTGTGTTCCCCAAAAAGGGAACCGTCCACCTACTTTTCCACTTTCTGCATAATCGGGACGGCGGCCCCATCATGGTTATTCCTCTCCTTTGCGGTATGTTGTACTTCCTCTCCGGTGCAATGCGGGGGGGCAGTCAGCTCATAGAGCACTTGCTTTAAATATAAACACAGACTTGCAACTCAATAATATTATATTTTCTCTTTTTGGAGACTCCTAATTTTCACATCCTCAACGTTTGTTGATCATTTTTTGACTAATTTATTGTTTAATGCTTAACTATATTAAATGGCAAATACAGAGTGCCAGCAATAACTAAAAACTATGAAGATCAAAGAAAAAGAGAGCGCGGCGCGAGTTTACAATCTCCACATTCCCTTCCCAACTGCAGCAGAAAATGAAGATTCTGCACTTCTTGCCTTAACAAAGTCCTATGACAAGGTCCGAGTCCCCAAGTGGACCCTCTCACTCCCTCGCAAGTCCGAAAAAATATTGCGTCTGGCATATCCACCCATGTCCACCACGAGACGGACCAAGCACTAGAAGAAAGGTGGACGGACGATCTGGAGGAGAAATCTCCACAACGACCCCAGTCCTGCGCTCTCCGCATTCAGAGACAAATAGCGATATGGAGAAGGACTGGTCGTTGTGGAGATCCTCGGCGGAGGCCTTTGTCCAGCAGTGGACATCTTTCGGCTACTCTTCCGGGTTCCATTTTTCTATCCATGTCTGCACACGACGACTAACTTCATCTGCAGTTGTCTGTCCCGTCAACGAAATACAATAGGGCAGTAACATAATTCACTTACTCGACTCTTTTATTCAAAGAAGACAGTAACTGTAATACACTGTTTATTTATACTGCGTCTCCTAGACATAACTTTATAAGTTTTAGTATGAATTTTGAATACATTTCAGATAGCGGAGTTTTGCATAAACAAATCCCGGCGTGGTTCATTGTCAAAGACCAAAGTTGGTTTACTTTGAATAAGTGTTTTTGGAATAGTAAAATTTTCTATGTTTGTTTCTTTATTTATTTATTTATTTATTAGGCTTACCAACAGTTACTACACTAAATATCACAATAACAATACTGTACTTAAAAAATATATGAGTGCATAACTAATTAAAGGTAAACACCTCATGCGTTGAATTTAACTACACTTACTAATGTTACTCTGATAATTATAAAGCGAAAAATGAAAATAAAAAAAATTCAGATATTTTTTAACAATAAATAATCCATGAATTGAACATCACTTCCCATTGCTACTCTATTATAAATAAAAAATTAAAAATTAAAAAAAATTGCCGATCTTGGACAGGACTCAAAACTGCACCTCCGGCTATCCAGGCCAGAAACAGGTGCAATACCAATTATGCCACCAAGCTCTGTGAAAGGCCGACGAAACCTGACACTCTTCATTTTACCTTAATGCTCAGAGTGCATTATTAGATATTTCGTTAAAAATTTTGTTCATGAACTGCTGGGTATATAGAGTATCACACTAATATTATAAATGTGAAAATAAAATTGGATGTTTGAATGTTTGTTCCGCCATCACGCTTAGCATTGAGCATTGAGATAGTTTGTAACCTGGATTAACACATAGGATACTTTTTATGGGAAAAAGTTTTATTACAACACAAAAATCATACACCCCGCTAGTAAAAAAATAAAAATTAAATAAAAATGAAATTTATTTTCTCTCAATCACAAACTCACTCATTCATGGCACTATAATGAAAGCAGTTACAAATAAAAAATTAAAAAGCTTGTGAAGTGAAACTGGTGTCTGTACTAGGTATTACTGACCACCAGGCTCCCTCCACCCACTCAGACATTCCCGTGACACTCCCAGGGGTATCTTCCAGACTTCCAGGGATGCCTTGGGTCCGGAATGGACAGATGCGGAATGGAAAACGTTATTACGAATATTACAGATTTACATTTTACATTTAAAAAGGCAGAATAACTAAGATAAGTTGTTACCAAGAGTTTTAGAAGTTGTAAAAAAGTCGTCATGGTACCGTACCGTCGTCGGAGATTTTTAAGTTTTCAAAATTACGTCTATAAAGTGTCTTATAGACATGTTTTAGAATGAGTACAGCTCTTCATCAAAGTCTGCAGTAGTAAAACTTTACGCGCGCAGAGTTTATGATTATGAGTTTAATTTTTAATAAGTATTCATAATAATAGTAATTGCAAAAAGAAATAGGTCCTCACTCAGCTTTTAGATTTTATATAAAAGATATAAAATCTTCTAAGTATTTTTTTAATAAAGTAAGAACCAAACAACGCAGTAATTTGTTTCACTTACCATAAATCCGAAACAGCTGAAATCAAACATTTATACATTATTCCGGTCTTACTTTGGCTTGTGCGTGTTGAATGTATCTGATGGTTTCGGGTCTTTTAACACCTTTTTACTTGTGTTGGTTTGTGTCTATGGCATTCCCGACATAAGGAAATCCTTTTTTTTTCTGTGGAAAGGAAATCCTCAGAGAAACCGCGCTTCAGAAATGTTTGGGGCAATCGAATCATTCTATTTTATTATCGTCTGGTGTCTCGGTGTCCAGAGTAATGGAGCCAAAGGCCTGTGATGATTATTTTTACCCAGAATCAACGGATTAACTTGTAACTTAGCGGGCAATTTAGTAACCAAACTGGTCGACCAACACTTTACTGCTCAGCCAGGGATTTTTTAGGGAATCGTGGTACGGAGTTACGATTGTGAGGGATATTTTTCTTCAATACCACAGAATTAATTGACCGAGCGAGCGAAGCGTCTCTGTTTCAGCTTAGCCAAATTTGCTTTTGTATGTCCATCTGTCCATCTGTTTGTTTGTTTCACTCTACAGGTCGCGTTTCTCAACCGATTCTCGTGAAATTTTGTGAGCAGGTTCGATAAATTAATAAAAAAAAATTGTCGAGTCATTTTTCGGAAATTTAAAAAAATGACGGAGTTATGGGGGTTGCCAGCTTACAAGGTCTACTGCTGAGGCTGTTTTCCTCTACAGGCCACATTTCTCATCCAATAAAATAAAATAAGATTAAATAAAATAAAATAAGAAATTAAAATAATCAAGGGGTCGGGGATGTATGTGGAAAAAAAAAAAAAGAAAATATAATCACACTCGCGAGGTCTACAGCTCACAGAGCCACTAGTATAGTACTACTGTGCAGAACGGTCACTTACCCCCTCCCGCCAATCCACGCTTCCTCACTCCGCCCCGCAGTTGAAGGGCGAGTTGGGAGTATCGAATAAAGATGGCCGCGTCGCGTCGCCAGCAGCGCCACCCCGCGTGCTGTCATTCGTACAGCATACTACTAAGCATCCTAGGCGCGCAACGATAACCCTAAAAGATTCACGCGCGCTTTACTAGTAGTGGCCAAGGTGTTGCAGTACCCATTACATGTCTTACAAAAGAAAACTATAATACTTCAAAGTGTTACTTTCAAACATTTACTATGTCCCGCTCTTACCGCGCGATTCGCCCTTATGTGGGTGAAATACCAGATTGGACTTGTCAGCCGCGCCTCCATCCAATATACTTGCAAATTAAACGCATTTCATATGGAACGAACACAGAAAACTTCAGATAAGGTGGTAGAAATGCCTTCAGGGTTAAAAAGTGTTTCTGTTCTAAAGACAAAAATATAAATTGTGGAAGAACAGACTTATTCATCTTGGCTGGATGAAAATCGTCTGAATTGGTCGAGTTACTATTTATAGTCGACTTTACTTCTTTTTTGTCATGAAATCGTAAACTAAATTATATTTTGTTTTATTTTAAAATGAAGTCTAAATCGGACCACTTGAGATAAAGTTTTATCGATAAAATGTTCCGTGGCTGTAGTCGGTAGAGTCCAAGGGTAGAAAAACGAATTGAAAATATTTTATTTTAAAAGTTGGTTAAATATTGCTAAAATCGTTTTAACTGTAATTTACACCAACAATAATATGCGTTTTGTATTATCTTATTTTAAATGCTTTCCTTTGTTCTATGTTTACGTAGGTAAGTCACTTCTATCTTCTTAATTTTTCCATGCCTGTTTGAACTGTTTTACATACTCTCAAGCTCAGTGGAGAGTGGAAAGAAAGAATTGAAATCACTGGGCAGATGACTAGTTCACTTCGGGGAACATAAAAAAAGACAAAGCTTTTCAAAATCTACATCTTAACACGTTCACTGTGCATGACCCACATGTGGGGCATTTCGAGGTATAAATGTTACGTGAGTGTATCACATAAGGGTCACGCCCCCATGCGAAGTAATAGGCTTGTCAAATATCGCACCTGTGAATTTAATAATACCAATTGGGCTACACGTATGGAGTATGAAATTGTTCCGGACGGACATTTTGAAAAGTGTTGCCAGGAAGTCATGTAATGTGAAAAAAAAATTATTTGTGAAAGGTAATTATCCAATTTTCAGTTACACAGTGAACATGTAAGAAATCTGCTTATGAGGCAATGTTCAAACGATTTTCTAAAATTAAGGAGATCTTCATAGTTCTTAACTTACTGTGTATACGGCAGAAGACGGGTGATTTTTTTATATAATATGTATTACGATCGTGAGAAAACCTGCACAGGAAACCTGCACAGTTAGAATTACTAAGGTTGTATGTGAAGTCGGCCAATCCGCAATGGGCCAAGGCTGAGTGGCCTGATCGCCCTAATTCAGGGTAGGGTCGAGCCTGTAAAATTGTTGGAGACGTATAATGTCGTTGTGGATATTTCTCCTCCAGATCGTCCGTCCACCTTTCTTCCAGTGCGTGGTCCGTCTCGTGAGGCTATGCATCATTGCAAAGGTGAGATCTAACCTTTGTTCGGTTAAGGACAGATTCTGTTTAAAACAGATTATTAAACTTTCTTTTCTGATGCCATTTTTAAGCTCTGAAGCTAGGTACAAAAACAACGCTAATTCCTGTAAAATCCAGCGGTGCGCAACATTTTCTCTTACCAGAAAATAAATTAACCTGACCTAAGCGTCGGATTAGTGGCAAGCCAACTGTATTTTAACCCTGCCTACGGCTGCGAGAGGGTCACGGCAGCCAATTATTTTTCTAATTAATACAATTCTGTGCATCTGGGTACCTCTAATTTTTGTTTAGGGATTTTTACAAAATATTTTTTTTTTCAGATTAACTTATTATTCTTTCTCATAAGTATGTTGTTGACGTAGAATTAGGTATAATATATTTTCCATACGATTTTTAAGTTCGTACTTATATTTTTTTATTTCTTTGCTAAGTTGCCTATGTCTATGTTATTTTCTGATAAAATTTAACACTAAATTATTTTTTAGCTAGTTAATAAATCAGCTCTAGCTTTAAAGCTGTTCTGTAACTACCAAAAGTCAACGCTAATGATAACAATTAAAATAAATTTGCCATGAATCAAGTGATTAACTAAGAGGGGGATATTACTAAGGTACTAGATAATAATTAAGACGAGTTATGTCTGTGGTATTAAAACGCGTGGATATTAATCTTTGAAAAATGTTTTTATAGGGCATTTTGATAGAACAACCTCTTCAAAACATGGAAAACAAAGGTGCCGCGCAGCTGCCTTCATTGATAGAACAACTTCTTCAAAACATAGAAAACAAAGGTGCCGCGCAGCTGCCTTCATTGATAGAACAACTTCTTCAAAACATAGAAAACAAAGGTGCCGCGCAGCTGCCTTCATTGATAGAACAACTTCTTCAAAACATAGAAAACAAAGGTGCCGCGCAGCTGCCTTCATTGGTCTTCTTCTTCATCGTGTGCAGATTATAGAGCCGCCAAAAGCTACTTGCCTGCCCAGAAAGGACGAAAAAAAAAAAAAAACAGAATGTCATGGCATGTGTAACGACAATCGTCTCGTCGTAGTCTCGTCGTCGGTTGGACTTGGAACCTCATCACATGCCAAAGTATTATTGAATTTCCAATTTTATTTATTTTTATCCTAACTATATAGGTAGATTACTAGTGGCTCTGTGAGCTGTAGATCTCGCGAGTCTTTACATTTCTTGTGAATTGATGTGCCCGTTTATTTTTATTTTCATTGGTTGAGAAATGTGACCTGTAGAGGAAAACAGCCTCAGTAGACCTTGTAAGCTGGCAACCCCCATAACTCCGTATTTTAAAAAAAATTCTGAATACTGGCTCGACAAAATCATCCCATATATATTTATCTATATCATATATCATATATATTTATCGAAATTTATATATCGACGGTGGAAAGGAAAAAATTACTAAGCGACATTTTTGGCCATATTGAGTTATATACATTGTTAGAATCGCCTGATTTTTCTGCGTCGTTTTATCTTACTAACGTCCTTCTACGACGACTTTTGATGTCGCTTCGACATTTTGGAGTTAGCGAGATTTAATTATTTTTTCCTTACTAACTGACAAAATTTTCGACCATTTTTGAAAATTTGGTGGTTGTCGTAATTGTGAAATGCTAAATTTGCCTTTGGTCAAGTTTGACATTTCTGTTCGTACGGTAATTACTCCACTTAGTTATTTTTTCCAGTATCTGGCAATATAGTGTTAGGCGCATAGTATATTTTTCCCGTCTCTACTTTTGGGGAAAATTTTACTAAGCGACACTAACTTTAAAACTAAGCACAATTATTAATAGTTACGTATACTATAATGTAGATAAAAAAATAAACAGATAAATTTCTAAGAACTAGGCTTTTTGGACCATTAGAACAATTTACACGATTTTTTTTCAGAAAATTCAAACTTTAAACAGCTCTACTGTAAAGTTGCCTATATGTCGCTTGGTAATTTTTTCCTTTCCACCGTCGATATATATATATATATAATATATCATATATACACCGTGAAATTTACATCGTTTTGTTCCCGCCGCCGTGTAGTGATAGTATCCGTGAAACTGAACAACTTTTCACTAAAAAAAAACTCCTGCGACAAAAAAGACTCCCGACCGACCCATTTTGTATGGAGAGACCAAAAAATTTTAGGTCACAGGATTTTTTTTTTTTTTTCGTGAAAAGTTGTTCAATTTGACGGGTACTATCACTACACGGCGGGAACAAAACGATGTAAATTTCATGCTGTATTTATCGAAATTTCTCACAAAATTTCATGAGAGTCGGTTGAGAAACGCAACCTGTAGAGGAGAACAAACAGACAGACATAAAATCAATTTTGACCTGAAACGGACACGCTTCGCTCCAGCTCCGTCAGCTATCAGCATCATCATCTCAGCTGTAAGAAATCCACTGCTTAAAGGCCTCCCCTACAGCTTTCCAACGTGAACGGTCCTGCGCCCTAATTTTGGCTTAGTCGACCCCGCTGGCCCAGTGCGGGTTGGTCGACTTCACACACAACCTATTAGCTGCTTCTTATTTCTTTTATTGTCTTTGCGTTGGTCTCATCTCTACTTGATGACAGATGACATGAAATGTCGCACATGTCATTATGAATAATAATAAGCATTGAATTGAATTGAATTATTGTTTACAAGTTATTCCCCTCGCCTGTCCAGAAAGGACGAACTTAAAAAAAAATATATAAATAATTCTGTTTACTGTTCTCATCTGAAATCAGCTATCTTTTTTGAAGTTTTAATAATATTGTTATTTGAAAATAAAAATGTGCATAGGACCGTAAGTTATTTTATATTGAAAACTTGTTTATTTCTTTTTTTTTGTGGGGAAAACTTCTTATTTATTGAGAGGGCTCACATCAGTAAAACCGTTTTATAAAAACATATCACAGCAAGCTTAATTTTTCCTTATTTTACTTAGGGCTCAAGTTTCAATTTATAAGGCCCAAAATCAGTATCTAGAAATTATCGCGGGCCCTTTCGGACCACCTCGTAACTAGATTTCGAAGCCACGAAAATAAGATTCTGTGATAAAAAAAAAAATAACAACCCATAGCAACATAACCCATGTCTATAGGAAATATAAGGATATAAAGCAGCTGGATGTGCACTATGCTAGAAGTGCTTCCTTAACACCTGCACCAGACTAGTGATTCTGTGCGCTATAGACTTCGCGAGTATTTAATTTTTACAAGCTTTTTATTAGCTTGCACTGTATGTGGGTGGGTGTGTGGGTTTGTTTGTATGTTCGGGCGAAATCTTGCAACTCAAATTTGAAGCAATTGCTGCCATTGCAATTTGATGAAGTTTGGTACATTTATGTAACCGCAATGACAATGCAATATTATGGTACCATGGAGCTGGTTTGATGATGGAGACGGAAGGTGGCCATAGGAACTCCATTAATACACAACACAACCTAGTCGTGTTCGGGCTCGTTGGATTTGTTTTAACAAGATCTTTAGTCATACGTGATGTCCAATGTCTCATGATGGAGCCGGAAGGTGGCCATAGGAACTCCTTAAATAGACAACACAACCTAGTCGTGTTTGGGCTCGTTGGATTTGTTTTAACAAGATCTTTAGTCATACGTGATGTCCAATGTCTCATGATGGAGCCGGAAGGTGGCCATAGAAACTCCGTAAATACACACCACAACCTAGTCGTTTTTGGGCGCGTTGGATTTGTTTTAACAAGATCTTTAGTCATACGTGATGTCCAATGTCTCATGATGGAGCCGGAAGGTGGCCATAGGAACTCCTTAAATACACACCACAACCTAGTCGTTTTTGGGCGCGTTGGATTTGTTTTAACAAGATCTTTAGTCATACGTGATGTCCAATGTCTCATGATGGAGCCGGAAGGTGGCCATAGGAACTCCTTAAATACACACCACAACCTAGTCGTTTTTGGGCGCGTTGGATTTGTTTTAACAAGATCTTTAGTCATACGTGATGTCCAATGTCTCATGATGGAGCCGGAAGGTGGCCATAGGAACTCCTTAAATACACACCACAACCTAGTCGTTTTTGGGCGCGTTGGATTTATTTTAACAAGATCTTTAGTCATACGTGATGTCCAATGTCTCATGATGGAGCCGGAAGGTGGCCATAGGAACTCCGTAAATACACACCACAACCTAGTCGTTTTTGGGCGCGTTGGATTTGTCTTAACAAGATCTTTAGTCATACGTGATGTCCAATGTCTCATGATGGAGCCGGAAGGTGTCCATAGGAACTCCGTAAATACACACCACAACCTAGTCGTGTTTGGGCGCGTTGGATTTGTCTTAACAAGATCTTTAGTCATACGTGATGTCCAATGTCTCATGATGGAGCCGGAAGGTGTCCATAGGAACTCCGTAAATACACACCACAACCTAGTCGTGTTTGGGCTCGTTGGATTTATTTTAACAAGATCTTTAGTCATACGTGATGTCCAATGTCTCATGATGGAGCCGGAAGGTGGCCATAGGAACTCCGTAAATACACACCACAACCTAGTCGTGTTTGGGCTCGTTGGATTTGTTTTAACAAGATCTTTAGTCATACGTGATGTCCAATGTCTCATGATGGAGCCGGAAGGTGTCCATAGGAACTCCGTAAATACACACCACAACCTAGTCGTTTTTGGGCGCGTTGGATTTGTCTTAACAAGATCTTTAGTCATACGTGATGTCCAATGTCTCATGATGGAGCCGGAAGGTGGCCATAGGAACTCCTTAAATACACACCACAACCTAGTCGTTTTTGGGCGCGTTGGATTTGTTTTAACAAGATCTTTAGTCATACGTGATGTCCAATGTCTCATGATGGAGCCGGAAGGTGGCCATAGGAACTCCGTAAATACACACCACAACCTAGTCGTTTTTGGGCGCGTTGGATTTGTCTTAACAAGATCTTTAGTCATACGTGATGTCCAATGTCTCATGATGGAGCCGGAAGGTGTCCATAGGAACTCCGTAAATACACACCACAACCTAGTCGTGTTTGGGCGCGTTGGATTTGTCTTAACAAGATCTTTAGTCATACGTGATGTCCAATGTCTCATGATGGAGCCGGAAGGTGTCCATAGGAACTCCGTAAATACACACCACAACCTAGTCGTGTTTGGGCTCGTTGGATTTGTTTTAACAAGATCTTTAGTCATACGTGATGTCCAATGTCTCATGATGGAGCCGGAAGGTGGCCATAGGAACTCCTTAAATACACACCACAACCTAGTCGTGTTTGGGCTCGTTGGATTTGTCTTAACAAGATCTTTAGTCATACGTGATGTCCAATGTCTCATGATGGAGCCGGAAGGTGTCCATAGGAACTCCGTAAATACACACCACAACCTAGTCGTTTTTGGGCGCGTTGGATTTGTCTTAACAAGATCTTTAGTCATACGTGATGTCCAATGTCTCATGATGGAGCCGGAAGGTGTCCATAGGAACTCCGTAAATACACACCACAACCTAGTCGTTTTTGGGCGCGTTGGATTTGTCTTAACAAGATCTTTAGTCATACGTGATGTCCAATGTCTCATGATGGAGCCGGAAGGTGGCCATAGGAACTCCGTAAATACACACCACAACCTAGTCGTGTTTGGGCGCGTTGGGTTTGTCTTAACAAGGAAAAGCTTGTTTAAAAAGGATTTTTAATTAAACTTATTATATGGCTGTTTTATTATTTTCTTACGTTTTTAACCCTCAGAACTCCCGTAATTTTTTAAATTTCCAAAAATTTACTCATCAATAAAATCTATTAATTTATCGAACCTGCTTGCAAAATTTCACGAGAATCGGTTGAGAAACGCAACCTGTAGAGGAGAACAAACAGACAGATGGACATACAAAAGCAGTTTTGACCAAGCTGAGTTCGCGATTATAGTGCTCTGTGGTTCGCGCTTCGCGCACGCTCGGTCAATAAATTGTATTTCATCTTCCAGATGCTGCATCATCCAGATTGCGGGCATTGTTGCTATAGTGATCATTATTTTTATTATCATAGGTGTAAATTGTGAGAATGTTAGTATCATAGGTGTAGTAACTACCAAAAAGAAGAAGGCTTAGTAATCTTTCTTAGCACTCGCATTAGTAAAATGGTCTTATTGTAAGTTTTAGTTTAATATTTTCTTATAATTTTTAGTTTAGTATTAAATTTATATTCACAACAATTCAAGTTTATGTTATTTGTTTAACAAGTATGAAGAAGATATGGGAATGAATACATAAAATGCGTAGCTCAGGGTCGAGCGATGGAGAGAGCTATGTTCGAAGTCTCACTACATGATCGAAACAGAAATACAGAGATACGTAAAATTGACCAATATCATCGACATACCTCACAGTATAAGCAAAGGAATTTGAAGTGGCAATGGACAGGTCGTATGGCTCGACGAACCGATAACCGATGGGGAAGAAAGGTTCTCGAATGGCGACCGCGGGCCGGAAGGCTAAGTGTTGGATGCCCTCCCACAAGGTGGACAAATGACTTGGTGAGAGTTGCCGGGCGCACGTTGAAACCTACGGAGGAGGTCTATGTTCAGCAGTAGACGTCTTCCGGCTAAGATGATGACCCAAGAGGAAAATTGAACGTAGGACTAGAACGTAGTAATAGGTAGAATTAAATTTGTGGACGTACCTACTCGTATGTATAGGGCGTGACAAATTATACCCAATTTCGCGTATGAAACAAGTGCCAAATTCATAGGAAAAGTTACTATTATGTCGTTTAGGATACTATACTATTATTCTGCGACAGAATAATAGTATAGCTTCTGGAGAAAAAACTAATTACAAAAGTTAGGTACTTCTAAGTAAACAAAAAGCGAAGCTCTGGAAATTACCGGTAATATTTTAATATTACCAGTAATTTCCGAAGCTTTGTTTTAATAACAAAAGTTAGGTACTTCTAAGTAAACAAAAAGCGAAGCTCTGGAAATTACCGGTAATATTATAATATTACCAGTAATTTCCGAAGCTTTGTTTTAATAACAAAAGTTAGGTACTTCTAAGTAAACAAAAAGCGAAGCTCTGGAAATTACCGGTAATATTTTTATATTACCAGTAATTTCCGAAGCTTTGTTTTTTGTTTATACGAGAAATCCAGCCTATCGGTCAAAAACAAAGATTCCTTTCCGATCCAATCAACTCCTTAACTTTCCGATAACTTCCTTTGAGAGTTAAACGTTACTCGTGGTTATTGTTAGATAATAAGTTGCCGAAGTCCAAAGGATACTGATGGAAAAGTTACTATGACACCATCGACTACAAAATAGAGGACTACGCATTCTAAGATCCGAAGAGGATCTAATACATTACGTGAAAAATATAAAAATATGTGAAAAACATAGAGTGAAAAAGACTATTTGCATCAAGGGTAGAACCAGGCCCAATACCAATCCAAGTGTAAATTTTTATTCATGCCTTTTCTTGTCATCAAGAACGACATTTTGAAAAAATAAACACTTGGTATTACCGCAAAAAAAAATCAGGTTCTGATTTTACAACAACAACTTTACTCTGTAGTTAAAAAAACTTCATGTACATGTACATTTAAATAAATAAAAAAATTGTCTTGGTATATATCTGGTTTCTTCTTCTCTTTTATTTAAAATTGTGGCTTAACAACATTATTTTGTCTATTTTATGAAAAATTCATTTCCCAATAATAAAAACAAAATTGAGTTTTTATTTTTGTCTTCCATTTTAGAAATTCGTAAGCATGGTCCTTTTAAATTTGAAGTCGGTGATTGAGTATCTTTCAAGAATTAAAGTATGAGGCACAGACATAGGTTGCTACGTACCCACCTAAACATGAGGAAGAGGAAGGATTGGCAAAAAGTTTTTGTTGTCATCAATTGTATTCCTCCTCCTCGCGTCACCTTCCTCATATGGTTCTCGTCTAAAAAATATCAAAAAACCTTAAAATTTATTTATAACAACTGCGGAACCCTTTTTATAGACCAACTATAGGTACTCTATAAACAGTCTGCTTCTTTGTGGAAGTTTATGTTTAAATTGAAATCTGAAACGGGAAGCAGATGTAGGAATTTTCAATTTTCCCATTGCATTGCTTTTGGCCACACATTTCTACTTTATGAAATTTCTGAGGGCGCATGGAGAATCTACCAATAAAATGCAAAATCTTAGTATTGTTTGCAGCAGCCAGCCTTTGTTTCGTTCCTCGTTATACGAGTATTTTATACCTAGAGTTGTGTCCGCAACTTCGTTTGCGAGATCAGAGTTTCATCTTAACACCATTATATAATGTCCTCACATTTCACTTATTACAGCATGCAAAATTTTAAGAGTTAAGATGATACACTTTTAGTAAATATACATACAAGCCAATTTATAAACGAGTTAAAAAAAAGATAACAATTCTTCAACTTCAACGGCCCGTTACAGTCCACTGCTGGACTATGAGCCTCCTCCACTTAAGTGGAGGGTTTTGCCATAATCTCCACGCTTGGCAGGCGGGTTGGAGATCGCAGATTAAAAGGTTACTGTATCAGAGAGCGCTGCTGCCCGTTCCCTGTTCAATGTGTAGTCCCTAAGTCGCCTCTTACGACACCCACGGGAAGAGTTGGGGTTGGTGACAAATGTATTCTACTCTGCCGTCACCACAGGGCTTAAGATAACAATTAATATAAATAATAAAATAGATAACAATTAATATAAATAAAATAAAGAAATATAATAAAGCTTAGCATAAAGAAACAGATCAAGAAGAAACATACACCAGTTATTAAATTAGACCTTCAGCAACATAACTATGAAAGAGTTTTTACCTGATGCGCGTAACAACATACAGACAAATTAATAGATAAAAAAAATATATATAAAAAAAAATACAGACGAATTGAGAACCTTCTCTTTTTTTGAAGTCGGTTAAAAACATCCAATCATTCAATTGACCACAGATTCCATGATTTTTTCTTAAATATTGTCTATGTACAGATATTCAGCTAATTAGTTTTGTTATGTGTTCATTCACCGTATGAATAAAAAAAGCACTGTATGTGAGAAAGCTCTGCATTACTAATCCTTATCAGCCTTGTAGTCAGCCTCCGTGGTCGAGAGGTCGAGATTTCGACGCCCATGACGGAGGTTCCGGGTTCAGTTCCCGGTGGGGACACTGTCAAGCAGAAATCTCTTTGTGAGACTTTCCCCAGTTTGTTTAGGAAATTGTAGGCTGAATCGCCTGGTTGTCCGAAAAAAAAGACGATTCCGTGCTTCGGAAGGCACGTTAAACCGTTGTTGGTTCCGGCTACTATTTATATTCGTTACATGAGCAAGTGGCCTTTTGGCGGCTCTATAACGAACAAATTCAAAGGTTGTGGGAGAAGTCGATTGTTCTAACTCAGAGTGGGCTTGAACCCTTCGGTAGGGATGTACGTGAACAATTTAATGCTTATGCTCTCTGGGACATTAAAAAGCTGGCATTGCTTAAATTTAACTTTAAAGATAGCGTGCCTTATTTTGTATAATTATCTTAATTAAATCATTACACTTTGTTTAACACGTTAGCTGCAGTTACTGCGGTTTGATAAATAAATTATCCTGCTTATGAAGTTGGTTTTATTCAATTTATATTCGGTTAAAAGATTTTGGAAACACCCCCACTTTAATTATACAGATTAAATAAAATATTTATCCATGGTGTTAGTTAGGCAAATTTCCGAAAACTGATACGACGCATATAATATATTATGCTAAAAAAATCGGCACATGAAAATGGTTTAGGAAGGTTAATTTTTCAGTTCATTTCCTTAGTTATCAATCGGGTTTCTAATATCTACTCCTAAGCAAAGTTATGACGTACCTAATGATGTTAACTAGAATTTTAGTTAGCCTTGATGCAATTATATACCACTCAAGGTTAGATTGAAGAAAATGCTTAAATAAATCAAATTCACATTTGTGGACTTTAGTAATTTATCAATAAATATCAACGTGATTATTTTAGAATAACTGAACAACTAACTGAATAACTAACTTTATTATTTTATCTAACTGCATCCAAAATTGCACTTTGTGGCTAAAATGCAGCCCACACACATTCGCGGTTATCCTGGCGATGCGTCGTAGGATTTAAATTGGGAAGCCATTACTACGAGGAGGTGCTGTGAGTTACTCGGCTACGAGCTGACGTAGACTCCGGAAATTCGCCGAAACATTTCCTGCTAATAGTACTTCCGCAGCACCATTCGTAGAATATTGCAGTAATTTTCATAGTAAAGTGTCACTAATATTAATTTAATAGTTGACCGAGCGAGCGAAGCGTCTCTATTTCAGCTTGGCCAAATTTGCTTTTGTATGTTGTTTGTTTGTTTGTTTGTTCCACTCTACAGGTCGCGTTTCTCAACCGATTCTCGTGAAATTTTGTGAGCAGGTTCGATAAATTAATCGAATTTTTTGGTCAAGTCAGTTTAATGACGGATTTATTGGGGTTGCAAGCTTACAAGGTCTACCGCTGAGGCTGTTTTCCTCTACAGGTCACATTCCAATAAAATAAAATAAAGTTAAAAAATTAAAAAATAAAAAAAAAATCACGGGGTCGGGGATGTTTGTGGAGAAAAAATTAAAATAAATATGAAAAGATACACATACTTGCGAGGTCTGCAGCTCACAGAGCCACTAGTGAATAGACGACCTCTTATAATAATTATATTATAAACGAAATATGGGGACGTAAATGATGCAACGCAATATACGAGTAAGTAGGTATTATATCTGTGGAGAACAGGAACAGTTTGGATTTAGCAGCGTTCTTATGTTTATAGAGTTTTGGGACTAAATTGCGCGGCATTATCTTACTTAATTTTTTCTACCGATAAAAGCGTTTTGTCACAGACAGCACCTTTTATTTTGTTTCTGTTAGCGCCATCTGTGTAAAATTTCTTGATTTAATGTAACTAGATAGTATTAACCGCTTCTATCTATCGAATCAGGTGTTTGCAATAGTTTTAATAATAAATGTTAGATGTCGCTAACCCGGCTAGAGTAGAATATAGGGACATACTGTGTGACAATATAGACACGTATCGAACCCAAACTTGTTTTGTTGATTTTGCTCCCGAAATCCAGAGCCATCGTAATCGAGGATACACGTTTCTTTCTCCAGGCACTACCGCGTGGCACTACCAGTAGCCTTAATTCTTCTTCTTCTCCTACTTGTTCTTCTTCTTCATCATCGCTGGCTTGACAATCAATATAAAAAGCGTAGAAAGCGTTGTACACTGCTGTTGTATGTTCCAAGTTAATAAAATAAAATAAATAAATAATAATTTTTGTATCTTTTCTTCGAATAAAAACTAAAAGAAAATTTCTTCGGCGGCTCAACTCTTACAGTAGGGTTTGTGAAGTCGGTTTTCAATCTCGCCAACACGAAAAGTAAATAAAAGGTTTCTTTGTCACTATTCCTATTAACACAAGGTATTATTGCATATTTATTCGATACGGACTTGTCTGCCATTCTTTCAGTATTAACAAAGAGCGCGTGTGTCGCAAAAATTATTTCCTCTCAACTTTATTCGCGTGAAGGTAATTTAATTGTACATGTGGAAGCTACGATTTATTCTGGATGCCCATACATATTACTGTAATTGCTCAAGTATGCGTTCGTCCAACAACTTCATTAAATAATTGACTGAATTAAGTATGTAGACCCGTCTATTCGATCGAGATTTCGATGATCATTACAAAGGTTCCGGGTTCGAATCCCGGTGGAAACACTGTCAAGCAAAAAAATCTCTTTGTTAGACTTTCCCCACTTAAGCCAGATTGTCCGAAAGAAAGATGCTTCAAAAGACACGTTATGCCGTTAGCCCGGTTTCTATCTAGTCGTTACCTAAGCCATGTCAGTGACTCTATAACACTTACACCAGGTTTTATGAGGTCGGTTATCGACCTTACAACCCACACGATGAAGAATTTTCTGTGTTTATGTGACGCCGTGTGGTGACGGCAGAGTAGAATACATTTGTCACCAACGCCTACTCTTCCCGTGGGTGTCGTAAGAGGCGACTTAGGGACTACACATTGAACAGGGAACGGGCAGCAGCGCTCTCTGATACATCTCCAACCCGCCTGCCAAGCGTGGAGATTATGGCAAAATCCTCCACTTAAGTGGAGGAGGCACATAGTCCAGCAGTGGACAGCAGTGGTTGATGTTGATGTGTGTGTGTGTGTGTGTGCGGCAAAGTACTGCAAAGTAGCTCCCGTAAAAATAAGGATGAAAAACTGTGAAACAGCAACAACAACAGCTTTAGTATTTTTTACAATAAAGAACAAATGGAAAAGCTGATTTCAATCAAATTACAAATTACAAATACAAATACAAATTGTTTATTTCTTTAGAATAATTCATACATTATTATGAAGGGGATGGAGTCTCCCTTTAAGCAAATATGCCTGTGTTGGGAGGTTCCGCTCTTCCTTACAAATAGAAAAATGTTACAAAAATAAACAAACACAGTATGTACCTACTATTAATATTAAGAATTTAACAAAAGAAAAAAGAAAATAAATTAATAATAACAGTCAAAATATTTCAGCATAATTTGCCTTTGTGTGCGTATGAGCGTGGGTGCTATACGCGTTAAGTGTGTGGTGTGCGAGTGTGTGTGTGTGTGTGTGTGTGTGTGTGTGTGTGTGTGTGTGTGCGTGTGTGTGTGTGTGTGAGTGAGTGTGTGTTTTACTATCTAATACAGTGTAGAAAATTTTCTATATAGTCGTATTTTTTTAACTTGAACCATTTTACAAGTATAGTTTTACACTCTCCAAGTAGTCTAGGGTAAATATTTAATTCTTTATTTATCTTATTATATAAAACTGCCGACCTATTTTCAAATTGAGAGCATGCAAACTTTGTTTTCATTAAAACTGTATCAGCTACCTTACCTATCCTACGTTTTTTACTACTATTATAGATTGTGTCATATGGTAGGCTTATATGTTTTTTAAGTGTAATGTGCAATCAACTAATTAGGTTTAATGATTTATCAAGCAGTGATTGTATCTGTGGATTGTTTCTTCCAAATGGATAAGCCTGAAGTCAATGCAATTTTTTAGATATGAGTACATACCTACACCTCTTTGCCTCTTTGGCTGTTGCTGGCCGTAAACATTTATATTATTTTGAATTAGGAAAATAAGTTATGACATAAGAAAAAGAGCTGATTCTAGATTAGACTTCGCGCGTGTAATGATCTGAACAAAAATAATAAAAAAAGTATTCCCAGTAACGTCTTTATATTCGTTATTAATACCTCCACCACCGCATCACAATTTTTAGTAATTTATTTTAAGACTAGTTTATTTTATGTTTCTTGATTCTGTCTGATAAAAAATGTCTACTAATTTTTTGTAAAGTTATTCGCTTGTATTCATAGACAATGATAAAAATTTTGATTTGTGCACACTTTATTTTTGCTATATTCATTTGTTAAATTAATTCCAAGCACGAGTGTATCTTATAATTAGTACTAATCCAGCAAACTTTATGCAAGGGCTAAGTCGACTTACTACAAACTCGCAATCAATCATGGCGGCCAGATAACTCGGGCTTTATTAAAAAACTTGGCCCTAACTTAGTTAGGTTAGGTTCGGATCAGTGTTGCCAAGTTGTTAGAATCAGTGTTGCTTGGGCGGCAGATGAAAATTTCAAAGTCATTTAAGTTTTTAGGTCAAAATCTGAAGACGTGTATTACTATATCGTTCGGATTCTGAGTAGGTCAGATACTTTTTTTTTTTTTATTATGGTCTCTGGTGGTGGTTCTGATCTTAGTAATCCTTCATGTTTATAATAATATTTTATAAAAAAACAATCACACTAATATGCACTTAAATGTACAATCATACATACATACACTTAAAAATGTAAAAATAAAAAAAAATAAAAAAAATTTAAAAAAAAAAAAAATGTAATTATAAATGTAAAAATATATTTATTTTGGATGTTTAGATGTTTAGGTTTTTGGATGTTTGTTACGCCTTCACGCTTAATAGTACTCAACGGACTTAGGAATTAAGTTAGTTTTTATCCTAGATTAAAACATAGTCAGCCTGCTATTTCGGTAAAAAGTATTTTTAAATTTTCTTATAAGTCCGCCTATTTCGCGCCGATTTTTCCCAAGTGGCAACACTAGTCGGATTAGGGCCGTTCGGCGGCCATGATGTTTTCAGTTTCGGGGACGCGACCGTAAATCAGGCTTACTTATGAAAAGAAGTTGGATCGTAGGGTCTAAGTAGCATATATGGTTTGGTTGACGTAACTTGATAAATAATAAATTAGATCTTAGATAATACGATTAAGATGATCCAAGGTACGTCTAAACAATTGTGTAGTGAATTCACCCAAAAAATGTAATGACGAAACTAAGAGATGTAAAATCAAATATTAATAAACGATTTATTCATTCAGCCAGAATAACATTTAAGATATCAAGTAGGATGCCTGGAAGAAATTTGTACCTTATCAATAAGGCCTGTTATCTGTACACAATTTTTCTTTGTAGCACCTACTATACTTTTCTATTTATTTCTTGCTTGCAATAAATATATTCTATTCTACATGTTCTATTCTCATCGACATAGCTTTCAGGATAAGTAAGTTGAAGTGGCAATGGGCAGGCCATATAGCTCGACGAACTGATAACCGATAGGGAAGAAAGGTTCTCGAATGGCGACCGCGGGCTGGAAGGCGTAGTGTTGGACGGCCTCCCACAAGGTGGACAGATGACTTGGTGGAAGTTGCTGGGCGGCGGTGGATGCAAGTAGCGCAGGACCGTTCACGGTGGAAACCTATGGGGAGGCCTATGTTCAGCAGTGAACGTCTTCCGGCTGAGATGATGATGATGATGCTGACATATTCTATTCTATGAGGTAAAGCTAGGTTTTTTGTGCTTGGATCACAGAGGACTTTACAAAAATAGAGTTAGTCACATGATATTTAGGTAGTTATTATTAAATTAATTTATCGTGTCCATAGTATCTGTCTGTCTCAAAGATCCCTAAATGAATGAGACCCGGAAAAAAAGTTCCGTTAATGGTTTTTCGTCAACGATTCACCTAAAAATCAAATGTTTGTGTTCTTGTAAGATTACGATGTTAGTAATAATCACCAGTCCCTTTTGTCGCTATATACTATATTCATCAACGGCCGGTTACAGTCCACTGCTGGACTATGAGTCTACTCCACTTAAGTGTTTGGTTTTGCCATAATCTCCACGCTTGGCAGGCGAGTTGGAGATCGCAGATTAAAAGGTTACTGTATCAGAGAGCGCTGCTGCCCGTTCCCTGTTCAATACGTAGTCCCTAAGTCGCCTCTTACGACACCCACGGGGAGAGTAGGGGTTGGTGACAAATATATTCTACTCTGCCATCACCACACTATATATTACCAAATCTAAAAAAAAGGTTGATACTCAACTTGAAATAATGCCTCGGAAAATTACAGGTTATTAAAGGCAAATAAGGAAAATATACCGAAAATTCTTTCGGAGAGAGCAAGAATAATTTTATATGAAACAACCGGGTTCTTTCTCTATTAGAGACATCACACAGAGTAATTTTCTTAATGGTGTACACGGAAACTGTTTTAAGTGAGCAATGAACGTCAGGGCTTTCAAATTTATATATCTAACCTTTAAAAAAACATCTGTGTAAGATATTCGTGGACGCCCAAAATGCCGCTTTGTTGTGCACCTGTGTAAAATCGTGATACTTTTGTTAACCTTGAAAATTTTAGAGGGTAAGTATAGATGCATTATTTAAGTTAGTTTTTTTTTTTTTTTCACCACACGGCTATTTTACGTATGCGAATTATAATTCATAATACTCAATACTTTATTTTTATTATTGACTATTACAAGTTAGCATAATTATTTTAGGTTATTCGGTTTTATATCAAAATTACTACCATAGCAGAACATTCTGTAGACGACGGAGAAATTAAAATATGCGCCTATGAATTTCATACACACACATTTTGTCAACTTGCCAATAAAGGCGCCAATTGTAAAACTGTGTGCAAAAATAAAAACCATTTCATATAAGAGGAAGAAAAGTCGAGACCTCACCTAAGGAAAAGGTTGGACGTATTTCTAATAGGACCTCGTAACAAATCTCATAAAATTCTCGAGTACCTTATAGGAGAAGCTCTCACCTAGGATGCCCTATAAGACTTAATGACACATTCCACCATTTTAATGTTTAATGACAAGATGGCTCGGACCAGTAAGGTTGTGTAGTCTAAGTAACATTTTATGCCCCACCCCTTCCAAACCATTTACCTTTCAGAAGGCTCTCCGTGGGGTATAAAATAACCGTGTTCCCGGCTTCTTTAGAGTTCCGCACACTATAATTAAAAAACCAAAAATACTTTTTTTTTCTTTTTTTACAAAATCATTTTTCAACTTAAAAAATAGCATTCTGGTAGCACATACTCTGCTTAATTTGGGATCAGATGGCCGTGTGTGAAGATGTCCCCAACTATTTATTATTATTATCTAAATTGTGTAATAGGCAAGAAACAACCTCGGTATACAATACAATACAATACAAATATTCTTTATTGACACCAATCAAGATTACAAGAAAACATCAACCTACAGTTCCGACTTCTCTTGCAATAAATACGTAAGAACTACGCTTAACGCAGATGCGTATGCATCGGTATGCGTTAGTAATTCTGTATAACACTTCACACTAATGTTATAATTGTGAAAACATATTTGAATGTTTGTTCCGCTTTCACGCCTAAAATACTGAACGGATTTGGTTAAAATTTGGAGGGGAGATAGTTTGCACTCTGGATTAACACATAGGAATTTTACGGGAAAAAATCTTACTCCCACTGGTAGCTGGAGAGCTGGTAAACGTTAAATTCTTACAGAACCCCTCTATTTCTGACTTTTCTCGCCATTTCCTGCTTTTTTATTATTCCCTTGTTGTCAGACACAGAACGGAGTCAGCTTTATTTCAATGTTTAACTCTTAACTTGGCCTCGTACTATCTTGTTCTTTTTTTTACATTTATTTTACAAGACATTCGGATATAATGTTACGGAAAAAAGGGAAATGTTCTAGCGAAAAACCATCTACAAAGGAATATTATTCAAGGATATTGTTAAAATCTTTACCCATGACCATCCCATGACTAGTACTCTGCCCGTAAGTTTGTTTGCGTGATTAAAGTTTTCGGTGGTCCAATGTCTAGGGCCGCTGCCTCCCATCCGGGAGACGCGGGTTCGATCCCCACCACGTACCAATGTGTTTTCGAATTTCGAATTTATTATGTACGTTTATTCGACGCTCTTACGGCGAAGGAAAAACATTGTGTTGAAACCTGCACACTCCTGCGAAGAAATTCAAATGTTGTGTGTCGAGTCGACCAACCCACACTGCATGGGCCAGCGTGGTCGACTAGGGCCTAATCGCCTAATTCAGGGTAGGCCCTCGGGAGCCCCTCGGTAGGGACCTATAAATTAATTACTTGACACTGGCACAAAGTCTACTAGTGCCAAAAAAAAAACTTTTGATGTTGATGTGATTAAAATTTTACAAGTAGTCTAAGTGTGAAACGCGGACTAACATACATATAGACAGACAGACAAAAATTCTAAAAATATTTTCTTATTTTTCTTTTTTCTTATTATTTACCATGACGTACAGTACAAGACATCAGCCAGCCAGTTACAATTTCATATAATACATATATACAAGTAGATTATCACACTTTGTGATTGTAATTATTACTGCCGCTCTATTTAAGAAAAAAAGAGGAGTGTAAGATGTTTATTATTAAGATTAAAGTCTACAGCTTGTATTAGCCGTAAACTCTCAAAAATACAACCACTTAGTGGAGACTATTCATCTATTAATTTATTCATCCCTTTATTTAAAAAATAAAACTCATCTCAATAGCGAGTTCTAAAATACTACAGCGTCATCAGTTAGTTGCGAGCATCATCTTTGGAACGTACAAATTGATACAAAAATGGCTTATTTAATTTTATTCTTATAGCGTTTGTTAACTTTAATAGATAATATCTCGCAGCTTCCGTGGCTGAGTGGTCGAACATTCGACTCTCATTAGGAAGATTCCGGGTTCGAAACCCGGTGGGGACACAGACACGCAAAAAATTGTCTGTAAGTTTTTCTCCAGTTTAGTTAGGACATTGCAGGCCGAATCACCTGATTGTTTAAAAAAGATGATTCTGTGCTTTGGAAGGCGCTTTACGACGCGACGTAGGTCTCGGCTTGATTTACCTTTCTTATACCACAGTATAATGGTTTTAATACCCTTATCGGATCATAAAAATGGTCAATTAGATTGTTCTCCAAAAATGGCTGCCTTTTCTGCGATAGACTTTTAAATTCACTTCGTATTTAAACTGTTATTTACTCTCTTGTTTTTGTTTCACTTGAAATGTTGCTAATGTCCGGATCATTACAAATTATTATTCAAAATAATTTATAAAGCGAGCGCAGTTTCAATTTCAGTTTCGGCAAAATGCTTTCGTCTGTCCGGTTGTTCCCCTCTATCGCATCTCTCAACCGATTCTCATGTTTTGTGAGCAGGATATTATTAATATTATATATATATACATAATATTATTGTTGATTCAGTTCTTCGAAAGCTTTAAAAAAGGAGGCGTCCAAATCGTAAAAAAAAATCATTTCGAATCATTTTTTCTGCGTGGTTATATGCCTAAACTCAAACGCAGTCGGGCACTTTTGTACATTAGCATTTAGCTGATCACGAAACAAAGAAAGAAAAATGTATTTCCATCAATATGACGTGTACAAAACGAATATTAACTTAAAAATACATTTAGTTTCAACGTATGAAACCAGCAAGATGGCATTCAAATTTTTACTGTGTTTATTTCATTCATGTCCTATTTAAATCTCGCCATGCATGCAAATACATTTAAAAAAATTACAATTACTACTAATACTATATTTCTTCAATCGTCATATTGGCCTCGATTCGCGATGTCACGCTTTAAGTTAGTCCGTCCTTTTTACCTTTTAAAGATTGAAAAGGGACAGAAGATGGCCATCCTAATTTTAGAGCTGTCAAACATCGAATTTGAACCTTATGGCCGTGTCGATTGCACAATTTTAGAGAGCACTTAAAACACGCGATTTAAAAATCTCTTAAACTGACAGCTATGCCCTTATTTTAAGTTATCATTCATTCAAATTAATATCTTTCGTTCATCACCTCTCTTTTATTGGTCATAAAAACGAAAAGGATAGCTGGATTTTAAAATTAGAATTAGAGCTGGACATCCCGAATCGAGGCCATTATATTCTTACTAGCCAAATATTCGTTAACACTATAAAACCAATGAATGTTTAAACTTATGTCCATCTAATATTTTAATATAGCCAGGTAAATGATTATATATTACAATACCCATATTATATACATTTTTCTTATAGGTAGAATTATGACACGGATTAGGATAGTTGATATTATTTCTGAAATTGTTTTGAATTGTACTTTAAATAATTTGACGAAACAACAAACATCTCTAATATATAAACATGGCAATGGCAGAATGTTCACGAGGAGAAGAAGGTAAGGAATTAAGCGGCTCTGTAATTTTCAATGGAATGTTTGTGAATAACGTTTTAAATTCTTAAGCAATATCTTCATCTGCAGTAATGATACCACTAACAGTATTAATTGAATGTCTGTTCGTATAGTTTAGTTTTTCCCGTTTCACAGTTTATCACCTTCCAAATCGTATTTACAACATTATCAGCTGAAACTATTTTGTTTTTAATATAGTTGGGGTTTGCTACTGCACAAACCTATGTTTTTGAAAAAGTTCTAACATATTAAATGAAGGTTGAGCGTTGGAGCAGACGGGTTCTCGAATGGAGACCGCGTCTCGGGAAACGTAGTGTGGGACGCCCCCTGCCAGGTGGACTGATGACCTGAGGAAGGTCGCTGGTGGTTGCTGGATGAGGAAAGCGGGTGATCGTGCGCTTTGGCGTACCCTTGGGGACGTACCCTTTACGTCCAGCAGTGTACTGCAATAGGCTGATTGATTGATTGATTGAAATGAAGGTTTCACTGTGGTTATACGCCTTTTCAGCATATAATTCAAATAACCTATCTCTACTAATGCGAATGCTCGTAGTAGCCCAGTCATTAAAGTTAAATCTAGGCGTTAATTTTCTTAACTTTAAACTCACAATGTAATAAAGAAAAGAACTCTATGACCTGACCTGACCTGACCTTTATGTAAATATTGCCAGAAATAAATTATTATTATTTTCATTATTATTAGAAAATTTTGACTTCATTCCACTGTAGGTTTTTACCATGGCACGGGCGTTAACCAAGTGCAATGGGATCAAAAGCTTGGGAAAACTTCTTCAGGGGGAAACTACTTCAGTTCACAAAGCTTATTAGTATTATTATAAAATATATTTGGATCATTCAAATCATAATTTGGAACAGGCAGTTCATCGCATAATGCTTTATTGTATTTTTTGAGAGAATCACCTTATACATAAATATATAGTACATCAAATAAAAACCTCGTTTCATTGCTTTATAAACCATAGAATAAGCGAGTTTCGAGTTTTGTCGCTCCCTTGTATGGCGCTGGAACCACCGTGCAGACGTGTAAAAACGGAGTTACATCACACTTTGTGAACTACTGCTCTATTTAGGGAAAAAAGAGGAGTGTAAGATGTTTAAATAAATAAATATGTTTTGATATCTCACACACGGCCATCTAATCTTAAACTAAGCAAAGCCTCGTAGGTATTAGACAGCTGATATACATTACTTAAATTGGTAAATACATGCTTACTAGATTGGCGGAACAATGGGGAGACCTTTGCCCAGCAGTGAGACATTACACGCTGATTATAATATATTAATAATAATACTTATCAGATAAACAACATCCAGACACAAGGCAAACACAAGTGCTCATCACACGAATGTTTGCCCTGGGCGGGATTCGAAACCGCGACTCTGTGCTTCGAAGGTAGGCGTTCTACCAACTAGGCTACGGCGTCGTCAATAAAGTAGTAGTTTTTATTAAGATTAAAGTCTACAGCTGGTATTAGCCGTAAACTCTCAAAAATACTTACAACATGGTGGAGCTTGCCTTTCAAAATGAATCCCTCGATTTAATCCTTTTATATAAATTAGAAGTCATCTCAATAGCGAGTTCTAAAATACTACAACGCCATCTGTTAGTTGCGAGCATCATCTTTGGAAACGTACAAATTTAAATAAATATGGCATACGTATTTTCATTAGCGTTTATAAACTTTAATGAATGAATGAACGAATGAAATATACTTTATAAAGAACTGAATAAAATTAATAAACTTTAATAAATAATATCTCGCAGCGTCGAGCGTTCAACTCTCATTAGGAAGATTCCGGGTTCGAAAGCCGGTGAGGACACAGGCACACAAATAATTGTCTGTGTAAGATTTTCTCCAGTTTGGTTAGGATACTGCAGGCTGAATCATATGATTGTCTGGAAGAAAGATGACTCTGTGCACAGTTCTGTGCTTTGGAAGACTCGTTACCACGTAGGTCTTGGCTTAAATTATCTTTGTTTATAGTTTAATACCCTTATCCGATCATAAAAATGCTCAAGTAGATTGTTCTCCAAAAAATGGCTGCCTTTTCTGCGATAAACTTTCAAATTTGCTTCATATTTAAACTGTTACTTACTCTCTATTTTTTTTCACTTAAGATTTTGTTAATGACCGGATCATAACAATAATTATAATTCAAAATAATTTATCAGTTATATAAAGTTTGTTTTGACCAAGTGAGCGCCGTCTCTATTTCAGTTTGGGCAAAAATTCTTTCGTATTTCCGGCGGATGTCTGTCTCTACATCTACCGATCGCATCTCTCAACCGATTTTCATGGAATTTTGTGAGCAGGTTCTTAAATTATTATATAATTTGACTGTCGATTCAGTTCTTCGAAAGTTTTCAAAAAGGAGGAGATATGGGGGATGAAATCCTAAAACAAACATATTTCAGCCATTTCGAAAAAAAAAACTCGCTAGGTAGTTTTTAACACGTTTTAAAAAAAACAACTAACTAGTCATAATTCCGTTAGTGAACTCGTCAAAAAAATTGATGTCGAATCTAAATGACGTAAGATCATCTTATGGAGAAAAAAAATGAATTCTTTACATTAACCTTTCGCTTGTATGTATATTTTGTGCGCATTATGAATTCAGCATTGTATGCGCCTACTACTTCTAAAGCCACGAATGAATTCAGATCGCACGCGGACTGTATGCAACTCTGGCTGTCTGCTTAGTTTGTTGGAATCAGATGGCCGTGTGTGAAAATGCCTCCACATATTTGTTTATTTAAACAATGTAAACAAATCAATCGACCACGCTGGCCCAGTGCGGGTTGGTCGAAAAATAGTATGTCATAGTATATTTCGCCATTCATGGCATGCAATAGTTCCATTAATATATAACTTAGACAATAATTGATTACAAAAAAAACAAGTCAATATTATAATATAAGCCTCAATGTCATCTAAAAATTCCTTAATATGACAAAAACATTTTTCAATTAGCCATAGATAATTGATTATTTGATGCTAAGGTGCAAACGCTATCAGCTTAGCACCAATTCGTATTTCAGAAACACTCGAACAAGTTGTTTTTTAATATCAATGAAAAGCCTAGGCCTTAATCCTTATCTATAATAGAGCCTGTTCTGACACAAATATATGTGAATTTATTTTATTTTTATTTTATTTTGTTAGGTCACCAACAGAGATAACAATAATACTTACAACTAAATAAATATGCATGGGATTTTACAAAATGATAAGGTACTGTAGTATGAGCTATCTATTCTTCTTGGTTATTGGTTTTCTTTGTTTGCAACTGGCAATGGGGTTTTAAAAAGTTCGGGTCTCGGGTTCTCTTCCCTGTTAGTTCCGGCAACCGAGCGGGCTGTTGAGAATCTCTCGCGTTATTGCCTTGCTGAGTGTTCCACTCTTTTCCTGAGGAGCGCTATCTCTTATAAGTCTAATTACATCCCTACCACTTAATAGTTCAATCATTGTCCGCACATTGAGTAGTGAAATCACCCAAAAAATGAAATGACGAAACTTTTTAGTATCTCTTAATGTAACATATTAAAGTTAATAAACTATTCATTTCATTTCAGTGAGTCTTTACATTTCTTGTGAATTGATGTGCCCGTTTATTTTTATTTTTATCGGTTGAGAAATGTGACCTGTAGAGGAAAACAGCCTCAACAGTAGACCTTGAAGGCCGGCTACTCCGTATTTTTTAAAAATTTCCAAAAATTGACTCGACAAAAGAGTTATATATATTTATTGAAACTGCTCACAAAATTTCATGAGAGTCGGTTGAAAAACGCGACCTAGATAGATGGCCATACAAAAGTTATTTTGGTCAAGCTGAAACGGACACGCTTCGCTCTAGCTCAGTCAATTATCATCATCATCATCATCTCAGCTGAAAGAAGTTCACTGCTGAACAAAGGCCTCCTCCACAGGTTTCCAACGTGAACGGTCCTGCGCTACTTGTAACCAACGGCGCCTAGCAACTTTCACAAATTATTATCATCATTTCGCCCAAAATACGTCCACTGTTGGACTAGGTCCTTCTTCAAGAATCTCTCAATGACCAGTCATGCGTTTTTTACCAGATCTTCGGTCCATCTCCTCTTATTCGTGTTATTGTGAAGAAACATGGACACTCCTGTAAAGCAGTTCAAAGGTTACGTGAAAAAGACCGATCAATAAGCACCATAACCAAGTTCTCAGAGTTTTTTTTGACGAAGTAATCGCTATTTCTACCAGAGTAGTACAATACAATACAATACAATTCAATACAATTATACTTTAACTTACAATTATACTTATACTTTGCCGTGTGGTGACGGCAGAGTAGAATACATTTGTCACCAACCCCTACTCTTCCCGTGGGTGTCGTAAGAGGCGACTTAGGGACTACACATTGAATAGGGAACGGGCAGCAGCGCTCTCTGATACAGTAACCTTTTAATCTGCGATCTCCAACCCGCCTGCCAAGCGTGGAGATTATGGCAAAACCCTCCACTTAAATGGAGGAGGCTCATAGTCCAGCAGTGGACTGTAACGGGCCGTTGATGTTGATGATACTTTAACTAGTAGACTACTAATAATATATCGGGCGCGGACTTGAGCGGTGGTAAGTTATCAGAGCTGGTAACATTCTTATTATAGTCAATAAACAGCCCATATACGTCCCCACCGAGGGGCTCAAACCTGCCCTGCTATTTTAAATAACGAAAGTTAAAATATGCAAATGAAAGTAAACAAAGTTTAAAGCACCATTCTTGACCAGCGAACTAGCTACGACAAATACGAAATGTCATCGTAACTAACTTCATAGCATATTCCATGTTATTGCTTCTAAGTTTCTTTAAAATGCATAAGTGATCGCAACGAGATTTGAATCTTCGCCTCCCCAGATAAAGACTAAATCTAATTACTGCTAAGCCACCGAAGCGCGGGTATGCAGATATTAATTTATTGATGTGTTTGTTTGTATTGCGCCAGCGGTTCATACCGTTCATATTATCATCGTCGTTTGTGTTTAGAGACCCGTGCCAAGCGACTTTTTAAACGAATTATGACTGCAGTTTAGTAAGTGACGTGATGAAACCTGCACACACCTGAGAAGAAAATCCAAGGTTGTGTGTGAAGTCGACCAACCCGCACTGGGCCATCGTGGTCGACTAAGGCCTAATCGCCCTAATTCAGGGTAGGCTCGAGCCCCTCGGTGGGGACGTATAATGAGCTGTTGATGAAATGCAAGGATTTAAAGGTGAATTCTCTAAGATGTTTTGCGTTGAGTTTTTTACTATGCCCCGTACCACAACATTGACGACACGTTAGCGATAGTATCGTTTTGCAATAATACACTGACAATGAAACATAACTTTAAAAAAATATTGAGTGTAATGCAGAGGTTTAGGTATCTGAAATCATTTCTTTCTAATACCTTTGAACATTTTTATATAGTTCCAAATCTTACTTACAAGGGGTATCACACAATTTTTTCCAACCATTTTTTTTCTCTTCTCCCGCCGATTGAGTGAATTATCAAAAGTGAAAGAGTGCTATAAACCTTTATATAAATATATTAAAATAACTGTGCTAAAACTCTTACAAAATATAAAGTGTTGTGTAATAAAAAAAGATTTGGTCTAAAGGTCTTAGTAACCGGACCATAAAACTAAAAAAAAAATGAAATCATTTCTGAGAGCGGTTACTAATAATCTATAGAGCCTCTATTTTTAACATTTAGTTTTTTTTTTCTTATTTCTATTTTTGTCTCTGCTTTGGTCTCTTCGATCAATTCAATTCAATTTTTTAATCTTCTCTACTTGATGAAAGATGACATGAAATATCGCACATGTCACTATGAATTATATTGAAAAATATTTGAATTGATTATTTACAAGTTATTATAAACAATTTTATGTTTACTGTTCTTATCTGAAATCAGCTATATTTATTAAAGTTTAATAATATTGTTATTTGAAAATAAAAATGTGCCTATTACCAGGACCGTAAGTTATTTTATATTGAAAACCTGTTTATTTCTTTTTTTTGTGGGGTCAGTATTAAAGGATCCAAAACGCTCTCTCACTTCAGTAAAACCGTTTTAGGGTTCTCAAAAACGTATGAATTCACTATCGTGTTTATCACACACAGCTTATTTTTTCCTTATTCTATTGAGGGCTCAAGTTTCAATTTATAGGGCCCAAAATCAGTATCTAGAAATTACTGCGGGAGTGAAATTTCAATGAAAATAAGATTCCGTGCTTTGAAAAACACATTAAGCCGTCTGTCACGGTTATACTTGCCATAAGCCAAGAAATTGTTACCTATCGTGAGCGATGTCAGAAGATTTTGGTAGTTTAATAATCCAGGGTTTATGAGACCGGTCAACCTACACCATGACCTACATCATTTATTTTATGTAGCCACCATCGTGTTCCATAGAAACTGTCCACCGTCATTGAAACTAAAAAAATTCTGTCCTGTCAAGTTATAAAAAGCCGCTTTCGCCCTTTCTACAAAACACCGACGATATAATGACTAGTGACTCTGTCTTCGCGAGTATTTTTTTTTATATGGCTGATTTATTATTTTCTCACGTTTTCAATCCTCATTACACAGTAATTTTTTTAAATTTCCAAAAACTTGTCAAAAATATCGATTAATTTATCGAACCTGCTCACAAAATTTCACGAGAATCGGTTGAGAAATGCGACCTGTAGAGGAGAACAAACAGACAGACAGATGGACATACAAAAGCAATTTTGGCCAAGCTGAAACGGAGGCGCTTCGCGCTCGCTCGCTCAATAAACTGTGCTTCATCTTCCAGATGCTGCATCATCAAGATTGCGGGCATTGCAGCAATAGTGATCCTTGTTTTAATTATCATAGGTGTAGTAAGTCTCAAAAAGTAATTCTTCTTCGCAGCGCGGAAGATGCTTATGGTTATAATTTATATTGGTATACACCAGTATGTATTAGCATTATGGTCTTATTGTAAGTTTTAGTTTAATATTTTCGTATAATTTTGAGTTTAATATTAAATTTATATTCGCAACAATTCAAAATCATATTATTTATTTAGCAAGTACGAAGAAGATAAGGAATAATACATATTATAGGCTTAATTAAAAATCCTTTTTAAACCAGCTTTTAAAGCCGTGGAGTGGAATATCCTTGTTAAGACAAATCCAACGAGCCCAAACACAACTAGGTTGTGTTGTGTATTAGAGGAGTTCCTATGGCCACCGTCTCCATCATCCGTGTCTATCATAAGACCAGCTCCATGGTACCATAATATAGCATTGTCATCACGGTTACATAAGGATTTATGCAGCGAGTGTCGATTCGTTTATCATCGAACCTGTGTACAGCACAATCCAATGGCAGCAAATGCTTCAAAACAAAGTTGCAAGGTTTCGCCCGAACATACACACCCACATACAGTGCAAGTTAAATAAAAGCTTGCAAAAAAGCTAGTAGCTCAGGGTCGCTCAGCGTGCGATGGAGAGAGCTATGTTCGAAGTCTCACTACGTGATCGAAACAGGAATGCGGAGATACGTAGAATTGACCAATATCAGCGACATACCAGCGCCGACAACGGCCCGCAACAGCGACAAGAGTGGGACAAAACTCGAAACTCGCTTATTCTATGGTTTACCAAGCAATGAAACGAACTTTCTTAAATGGTTGAAATATGTATTTTTTTACGATTTCAACTCCCATATCTCCTCCTTTTTTAATCTTTCGAAGAACTGAATCGACAATAAAATTAAATAATTAAAGAACCTCCTCACAAAACATGAGAATCGGTTGAGAGATCCGATCGGTAGAGGGGAACAGCCAGACAGACGAAAGCTTTTTGCCCGAACTGAAATGGAAACTACGCTCGCTTTATAAATTATTCTGAATAAGTCAATAAAACCAAGGGCAAAATTAAATCTAAAACTTAAAACTACTTACTTACTCACTCAAACAAACCACCCTGAATCGTACCCGGCGGGAATGTGCCCATCACGCTGGCGGCATTGCCTCGTTGGATAGCCAGCGAGATGTGCTGTACCAGATACGACTCGGCGCGGGGGTCAGCTCCATTTTGTCGTAACCGCCGCCCCAGTTCCTTTACAAAATCTTTGGCTGAAGCACACCAAAACCAATAATAGTATATTTATATTTTGAATAATAATTTGTTATGATCCGGTCATTAACAACATCTCAAGTGAAATAAAAAAGAGAGTAAGTAACACTTTAAATACGAAGTGAATTTAAAAGTTTATCGCAGAAAAGGCAGCCATTTTTGGAGATCCAATAAGGCCCAACGCACACCGATTGCAGTGCGACGAAGATACTGAGAAGTCAACAATTTAAATTGAATCCCTATCTTATAAGGTGCGCGCGCGCCGGCTCTCGTGGCCGCTTCACTGCGCCGTGCGCCCCTCGCTCTTATTTATTTTTAACCCCCGACGCAAAAGAGGGTATGAAAGAGGGGGCATGTTACTTCAATGATATTGAAAGTATATGGAAAGGTAACCATGACCTGATCAGCCGTTTGAAGATCATCAGCTCTTTAATATTTGATGAGGGGATATCTGACTACCTTTCATATGTTCTATCGATTCGAAATTTGGTACCATGTTACTTCAATGATATTGAAAGTATATGGAAAGGTAACCATGACCTGATCAGCCGTTTGAAGATCATCAGCTCTTTAATAGTTGATGAGAGGATTTGACTACCTTCCATATGCGATTGATTTGTCATCGAATTCTATAAATATCTTTTTCGGGAGTTCTCCTTCTTCCAACTGATCTCTGCGAAGTGCGTTCCACTCAATTTTTAGATATAACTGTACTCATATATCATAATTTATTTGTAATAAAGTTTAAAAATTATGAAATAAAAATAAATTAAAAATTAAAAACCCCCGAAGCAAAAAAAGCAAAAATTTAAAAAGTCAAAAATAATACTTATTGTTGAGCCATCAAATTCGATAAAGTAACACGTATATATTTTAATTTTATTATAGAAATTGATGGATGGCACGATTTGGTTTGCTCTTTGAAATTACGCTATAATGTCACGTCGGGGTACCGCTAAGTTTAAAAAAAAATATCGTACCAAAACAAGTTGGTCGGATATGCCAGCAAATTAATAGATAGTCAATCAAATGAAGCGTCTGACTTACTTAAGCTTAA